>JAKUCM010008572.1:0-28957 GCA_023374145.1 Lepidium sativum | reverse complement strand
GTGTTTTTGAGTTTATAAGCATTGGTGTTTCAGGAATCTTGCAAATAACCAATTCACTGGAGCTGCTCAATACTCAATTTCTCAGATGGCACCACTTAAGTATCTGTAAGTGATTGCTTCATTTTACATTTCTCTAGCATAAAGATGTGAATATTAATATTTTGTCATGTGCAAAAAATTCAGCAATCTTGGTCACAATCAATTCAAGGGGCAGATAGCTATCGACTTCACCAAGCTTACCTCTCTCACAACCATGTACGATCCTAGTAAAGATTCGTATTGTTCTCAAGTTTAGATCTTAGTAAAAAATTTGACAAAACTTACATGTGTTTCAGGGACTTCTCTTTCAATTCTTTCACGAATTCTCTACCAGGAACTTTTACCTCTCTAACAAGTCTAAAATCACTGTAAGTTTTCAGGAACCTCTGATCTAACGTAAAGTTCACCAGTTCCTAAACATGTTGCTCTTAACTTCACAGATACCTTCAGAACAATCAGTTCTCAGGCGCAATCGATGTCTTAGCTGGTCTTCCTCTAGAGAATCTGTGAGTAACCAAACCTTATTACACATGTAGCTGTTTCGTCTTAAACATTCATAAACGTTTGGTTCAACCTGAATGTTCCTCAGGAACATTGCAAACAATGACTTCACAGGCTGGATCCCCAGTACATTAAAGGGCATTAATTTGATGTAAGTTCTCATTTCACTCACATATCTTTTCTTCTTTGCACCTTTGATCTCATCTCATTTCTGTTGTTTCTTGATTACAGAAAAGATGGCAACTCATTTAGTACTGGACCTGCACCTCCACCACCACCTGGTACACCTCCAAACCGTGCTTCCCCGAGCCATAAACCCGGAGGACGTGGAAGCCAGTCTAGTCAATCCACCAGCAATGGAGATTCCAAGAAATCAGGAATTGGAGTTGGTGCAATTGCAGGCATAATCATTTCAGTGTTAATAGTTGCAGGTCTTCTTGCCACGTTCTTCTTGTTCAAAAAGAAAAGATCAAAGAAATCATCATCAATGGACATTGAGAAAACTGATAACCAGCCTTTCACTCTTGCTTCAAACAACTTTCAGGGTATGCACATATATACATTACATATCTTCTTTTAAAAACTTAGAACTTAATCATAGTCTTCATCAGTTGAGGCAAACTTAACTTAAAGACTCCATTATAATTGCAGAAAACAATTCTATCCAGAGTTCTTCATCAGTTGAGGCAAAGAAACTGGATACTTCATTGTCTATTAATCTTCGACCTCCACCAGCTGATAGACACAAATCATTTGATGATGAAGAGTCAACAAAAAAAACTACTACAGTCAAGAAATCTACGGTGGTTGTTCCTTCACATGTAAGAGTTTATTCAGTTGCAGATCTCCAAATTGCTACTGGCAGTTTCAGTGTAGATAATCTTCTTGGAGAAGGGACTTTTGGCCGAGTTTACAGAGCTGAGTTTGATGATGGAAAGGTAATATTATTATGTTAGTATGTAATGCTAATTTCTTTTTCATGAAATAGATCATAATGTTGTGGGAAATATTATGTCTTTTAGGTTCTTGCTGTGAAGAAAATTGATTCTGCTGCTCTTCCACATGGCATGACCGATGATTTCATTGAAATAGTATCAAAAATCGCCAATTTGGATAATCCAAATGTGACCAAGCTTGTTGGTTACTGTGCAGAGCACGGACAACATCTCATAGTCTATGAATTCCACAGAAACGGATCATTACATGACTTCTTACACTTATCAGAAGATGAAAGTAAAGCATTGGTGTGGAATTCACGAGTCAAGATTGCTCTTGGGACTGCACGCACATTAGAGTAAATTCCAAATCAATTCAATTCTTGGTCCATTATCTGAAATACAACGACAATACTTCAGACAGCTGAAAGTATTGTTCTTGCAGGTACCTGCATGAAGTTTGTTCACCATCTGTAGTTGAGAAGAATATTAAATCAGCCAATATTTTACTCGACTCAGAACTGAATCCTCACTTGGCAGATTCAGGTCTCGCAAGCTTCCTTCCAACAGCTGATGAGGTTGGATATACAAAACTTGTTTCCAAACTCTACTTGTCTCTTTATTTGGTTACTTAGATTATTCTGATATATGCAGTTACTAAACCAAACCGATGAAGGGTATAGGGCACCTGAAGTATCAATGTCAGGCCAATATTCTTTGAAGAGTGATATTTACAGTTTTGGAGTAGTGATGCTTGAACTTTTAACAGGGAGAAAGCCATTCGACAGGTAAACTCTATTGTGACCAAAGCTAGACTTGATTTAAGTGAGGAATGTAGTTCTGAATATTGATCTTGAAAATGATTATAAGCAGCACAATGTCAAGATCTGAACAGTCATTGGTTCGATGGGCAACACCGCAACTTCATGACATTGATGCCTTAGCCAAAATGGTTGATCCAGCTCTTAAAGGCCTTTATTCTGTTAAGTCTCTCTCTCGATTTGCAGACGTGATTGCTCTCTGCGTCCAGGTAACATATATGGTTATGATTGCATCTTGTAGGTAACTTGTATGATGGAGAATTGGTTTTGTTTCTTTGCAGCCGGAGCCAGAGTTTAGACCACCAATGTCTGAAGTTGTGCAAGCTTTGGTTGTGCTGGTGCAGAGAGCTAACATGAGCAAGAGAACAGTTGGAGTTGATCCATCACAACGTTCTGGTAGCGCCGACGCAACCAATGATTACATGTAAATTCACAGCCGGAGAAAAAGGCAAACACTTTGGTCCATGGAGGCAACAAAAGGAAAATTGCAAACCTTGATACGCATTGTATAATCCCATTGTTTATTTTGTTTGTAATATGTTCAAAATTTGAAGCTTTTTAGGTTATGAATGAACAAATATTCTTTCTTGTTTTCTTCTACATTGATTCTATATTTGGGATGGACTCAATTCTTGATTATCAACAAAACTGAAAATACTTTTATTTTATTTTATAAATATAAATGTTTAAAGAAATAAATGATATTCTTTTTTTTATCAACATTGGGCCACAAATGGCCGGCCCATTAGCCAAGTTCTTGCAAATGCAAGTGGAGAGACTCGATTCTAGGATGTGCAAGTGCGCATGCTTCTTGTGGACTTACCACCTGCCACTAGGCTAAATGCCATTTGCAAATGATATTCATTTTGAAAATTTAATTTAAAAATACAAATAAAATATTTAAATAAATTGAAGAAAACTATATTGGAGATTTCCGAATTTACTACCAAGAAATAATTTGCTCTTTATTTACCTAAATACCAAGTGGTGAGTTCGAATATCCAACTTCAATTGAAGAATTTAAGCTATGGTTCGAATTATGAGGTTTGAAGGAAACACTAAATTTAGAATTACGTAAATTGTACTCATCTCCAACGATCAAGTTCATTTCTCTCAACCATTGTACTTTGTATCTATTCAGTAGTCTAGAGCAAATTTTATTTACTGCTAATCACAACCAAGGAAGAATTTGCTAGTTTTTAGGGTCGTCATGCAGTTTTTGGAAGTTGATAAAGAGAATCTTCAAACTCGGGAAGAAAAATTTCAATCGATCTACTTATTGAGATCTTTTCAAGAGTTCCGGCAAAGACTATTGCAAGGTTTCGTTATGTAGTCCATCTTTGTTATTCTGGTTTTCTAGAATTCTAGAAGCTATTTTTATTATATTCAAGTTTTTCATTTTCCTATAAACGAAAGAACCAAAAAACTATTTTTTTGATTTTTGAAAACTAAAATGTAGTGACAAAATTTGAATAACCATTAAAATCTATAATCTTGAAACTAAACACACAAATAATAGACAAACAACACTATTTATATCCTAACTATACGATTAAAATCAGATATGATTTAATCTCCTCCAATTTATTTTCAAATAAAACTGAAATAAAACAAAATATCTTTCGAACTATGATATTTATCCAGATTAAATATAAATTGTCATTCGAGTTAAATAAAATAACAAATTAGTGCTGACCAAAACAATTTATGCATTAGTATTAATTAACTGAACGATAATTGCACAAAACAATTTCACTGGTACATTTCTTTTTTTTGTTAATTTGTCGTATATTATTTTGTTAATGTTGTTCATTGCTTTATTGTACAATGATTATTTCAGATGTCTTAGTATTATAAGATATTGAGAACTGCAAACTAAATAATTAAACACAAGAAAGCAAACTCACTTATGTAATAAATGGTATCGGAGAGATTAAAGATGAAAACAACCAAGTTATTGCAAATACGAAAACAAGTAACGCAAAAGAAATTAAAGTGAAAGAGACATAAAATGACAAAAGAGTAAACGATTTTACTTTCTCTCTTTCTCGTTTTGTCTCTCTTATTCTAAATCTAATTGTAGACCATATATTTGGGAGTGGCACTGAACTTTTGGTAACCTTTAATGACTTTGTTCACTGCGTCCAGAAAGTCTTTCTCAGTCACAGTCTTTCTTCTAGCTCTGATTGCGTACATACCAGCTTCAGTGCATACACTTCTGATATCAGCTCCTGCAATAGACAGATTAATCAAACCCTAAGTCAGGACAAAAGTCTCAAGACAACAAAGAGAAGATGTTCCATGGTTTCGACGGATCATTACCGGTTGAGTTTGGGCAGAGACGAGCTAGGAGTTCGAAACGGATGTCTCTTTCGCAGTTCATAGTTCTTGTGTGAATCTTGAAGATCTGTGTTCTGCTCTCCAGATCAGGAAGGCCAAACTCAACCTTACGGTCAAGACGTCCAGGACGTAATAGAGCAGGGTCCAATGTGTCAGGCCTGTAGATTAGAGACACTAATGAGTCAAGCGGCATAGTGTGCAGTTTGAGTATGGTTGGTAGGGGAATTATGACTGACCTGTTTGTTGCCATAAGAACCTTGATGTTACCTCGTGCATCGAATCCATCGAGCTGATTCACAATCTCAAGCATAGTACGTTGGACTTCGTTATCACCACCTACGCCATCATCAAATCTTGCACCACCAATGGCATCAACTTCATCAAAGAACACAATGCAAGCTTTCTTGGACCGTGCCATCTGAAAAGTGAGAATCATAAAGAACAAATTTTAGCAGAGCATTAGCTTGACAAACTCCAATAGCAAAGTGAAGTGTTTACAATCAATTACCTGGAACAATTCACGAACCATCCTAGCTCCTTCACCAACATACTTCTGTACAAGCTCACTACCAATAACCCTGATAAAGCAAGCATCAGTTCTATTGGCCACAGCTCTAGCCAGAAGAGTTTTACCGGTACCAGGAGGACCATAGCAGAGAACACCCTTGGGAGGATCTATTCCAAGCTTCACAAACTTCTCTGGATGAAGCATTGGCAGTTCAACAACCTGCATCAACAAAGACAACAAAAGTTTTAACAATTCCTCGTTGAAAAAGTTAATTACAACTCTCAGATTTTTAGCAAAAACATGGTCAGATAAGGACACGGGAAATCAACATAAGTTCAACATACCTCTCGCATCTTCTCAATCTGCTCCTTGCAGCCACCAACATCATTGTACGTTACATCAGGTTTCTCTTCAACCGTCATCATGGTCACACTAGGATCGATTTTCGGAGGTAGAGGAATCTGGATCTGATATTTATTCCGATCAACTCTGCAAGTACAAATCGAAGACATCACATTCTCATAAGTTTTCATCCGTATGAGAAATGTACAACAACATTAAGGGGTTGAACTGAAGCAATATTCTTAATTAATAGAAACGTACAGCAGGAAAATGATAATTAACCAGAGAAATCTCAGCTAATAAACAGGAAACATACCCCACACGCATGCCTTCTTCGATGTCAGTGGGAGATACTTTATCGCCAAGTCCAACAACAAACTGGAATTAAGAACCAAAACTATCAGTATATAACCAAAGTAAATATTAAAAGGCTCTAAAACACACAATTGGTTATGCAGCAAGGCGAGCCTAGGGATATCATGCACCTTAGCAATTTGTTTGACATTGATCACGTATTTGGCGTCTTCAGTGTTTGGACTTATAATCTTTGTGCATCTCGCAACCTGGATAGGAAAGAGTTCACTTAAAGCCTTAATAGTTACCCTCAGAGAAGAATACATTTCAGAGAACTATCTAAGAAAGAAAGCCTACCTGAAGAGGTTGCTCCTCTTGCATCATTTGCTTATCAGATACAAGATCCCATTGACTGGGAGGAGCTAATCCAGTATCAGACTCCTTGATACCTGCAATGAAAGTGAAAATCTCATGAAGGATATACCATATAAAAAAGTCACTTAAGCCCAACAATTGAGGAACAAAGAGTGTGCACTTACCACATAGATCATTGATCTTCTTCGCTAGTTCCTTAATTTCTTTCTCCACTTTCTTAATAGGTGCAGAGTAAGGCCCTAAACCCTGCAAATAGATGAGTTGAAAGAATTCAGTAAGAGAACATATGGAGAGCTCCCTGAACATATACAACGAAGTATAACTGTTCCACTTCGACAAATTCAAACAGTGAGGCAGAGTCACACGAAAATACATCATATAAGCACGAAATTGAAGTAAATAGACCACATCAGGCTCATTAGAGATAACATAAGTAATCTCTAGCTCAAAACTTACTGAGGATAAAACATCAAAATCGTTTGCAAAGAGACGAAGCCCTCACATTCGAAAAAACAAACTTAGCAAATTTGACTAACATGGACTCACCCACAAGGCTAAAGTAACTCAAATCTAAACTGGATCCGAAATCTCCTATAAGCTAAAAGAACATAACTCGAAAAATCTGAAACCCAATCAAATTTAGGGTTCTAAAGGGATTTGCTTACGTAAGTCTTGAGGAGAGCGATGTCATCTTCATCAAGAGGGCGAGGATTCTTCTCGTCTCTGATCTCATCTTCAATATCTCTCACCATTGTTGCCGGATTCGAGATCAAAGAAGTGAGAAATTGAATTACGATAGTTTGTCTTGCCGGAGAGGAAACGAATCTCTCTTTTTCCGATTGGTCTCGAATATCTGTTTCTGAAGCTTTAATATAGACTGGGCTTTCTTTTAGCGCGGCCCATATTATGTGTCTTGTTTGAGAGGTCAGACTAAATCATCACACGTGCCACTCACATGAGCTCTAGATTGATTTATTTAGATAAATTAAACCAAAACCAAACCGGATTGTCTGCAATTAAACCGTTTTCAATCATTTGATTTTGGTTTTCTTTTTTCTTTTTGACAAGGTTTTAGATAGTCGTGCGCGATCAGTCCACCGATCGGGTTAAGTTGTTTTGTATTTTCGGTTTTTAGTTTCAAGGTCCATTCAATTATTATTAAGTTTTAGTTCCGGTTTTTAGAGTTGTATGTAAAATATAATTCAATTTCAGATCAGTTGTTTCTTTAAAAATACATATTTATTAGTGTATATTACTCAAATCGGTTAGAGTTCGGATATATAATTTATGCTCTCTCGATTTTGATTATATTTCGGATCAATTAATAACAAAATCCGAAATAACTTGTATTCAAAAGTTATTCGGTTATTGTGATATATTTGAAGTCTAAGTGGTTCGATTTCGGGTTTGGACTTTATGCCGAAGACTAGTTTTAGAGTTTCAAGTTCAACTGTCTCCAAGTAACAGAGAAGGTATTTAAAGCTCTAAGGAATCAAAGTACAAAAGAATTTGAGGTAAGTTAAGCTTCAAACAGCTGATATTATGTTCTAAAAGGAAACCTAAAACTCCAAAAGAGTTATACAAGATTACGATATTTGAGTACATCGTTCTTATTGAGGTGAAAGAATTTGCAAATCTCTACTATGATTGCTTCATCGAGCCCTTCCTCGCTGGCTTCACGAACTAGCTTATATAACTCTTCTGATGGAAGCAAAATCTGTTTCATGAGACAACAAATACATAAGAACATATACACCTTACAGATTGAGTTACTTTGATGACAGAAAGGTAAGCTTACACATGTGGGAGATTGAGGTTTATGTTCTGGTTTGTTGTTGTTGTTGCTTTCATCTGTTTCATCAGCTGAGTCTGGCTTCTGCGGATTTGACTGGTTTGAGATGAGCTGAAGTAGCTTCTCACTTCCCTGTAACATCAATAAAGATGATTCAGGGGTTTGTATAATAAGTCCTCTACGATAATGGAGATATGTATTTGGGAAGAAAAGATGACAGACCTGAAGAGCTCGCCAGTGAGAATATGTGCGGAATAAGACCCAAAAGAATGGTATGTTTGGTAATGGCAATACCTAAAAGGAAATACCAAAATGGTTATGAGGTTCGAACAAAGAAAACCGAGTTAGTTGCTAAGGTTCTTGAGGCCTATACTAAACATACCATAAATGCACTGGTCAATGGAAGCAAAGTTACTGAACCGACTAAGTACTTCTTGTGCAGGATTGTTCCACTGCAAATCAAATTAGAAATATTCAAAGTTAGGGACAATGAATATAAAGTTTCATCACATAAGAGAACGAGTAGCAAAGTGATTTACCTCATTGCAATGTGTCGTAGTCTCCTGCGTACAAGTCTAGGATCTAAACTGAAACATTCGACATGGATTCATTAGCGGAAATGGTAAGGTATCTGAATTCACCAGGACATAATCATGAAGACGTAATCAAATCATTCATTAGAGAGTTACTGATTCTCAAGTTCACAGAAATCTCAAGATAAGAAGAGTAAATAGAACCTCGGAGGGTAAGTGATTTGTACAGAAATGACCTCCTTAGATATAGACTTTAAGAAAATCTCAGACGGCTTAACACGAGCCAGAAGCTTCAATCCAAACCTATGCATTCCAACCACAACTTGACGTTAAGCCCATCAATAAACATAGACCAAAGCCAAAGCTTTCAAAAAGAGAATTTACAAACCCATGAATCTTGTTCTTCACTGATCCTTCAGGAGCTTGCTCAAGACCCACCCAAGCTTTATTCATCTAACCATTCCAAAACAACAATTCATCGAATTTAGTATTGGGAAGTCAATGTAGAAAACTGATCACAAAATTTCTTCTTTTATCTCATTTCTAGTGGTCCTGAATGAAGTCTCAAAGGCAAAATCTTTAATCAGGAATCAAAACCAAATCTTGTTCATTGGTCGAAATTTTAAACACCCACTAGACGCCACATAAACACACGGGTATTGTATTGTATGGTTTATATATAAACAAAAAGTTTCAATGTAATTTACCTTGTCAGAGATGAAATCAATGACAAGCTCTGCGTTGGCATTGATTGGTTTCGATTCAGATGATACTTTCTTCCACAAACCTCGTAAAGTAGTCGGAGTAACACCAGTCGGTGATTGAGCAGCGAAAGGATCAACAGATCTGCTGAAACACCACTTTTTTCCTTTAATCGGAAAAACAACCAATCTCGCCCTCATGATCAGACCTTAAAACAGAAAGTGAAACTCTGAAAAAGCTCCGATCTTTAGTTAGGATTGTGTCAATCTATTAAAGGGTATCACTAAAACGACGTGGGTTTTTGTATATTCAAAGGAAAAATCAAAGCTTTTTAAGGAAATTATCGCTATGACCGACAAAGCAAAGCTTCACGAGGAAAGACGAAGAAGCGGCGGCGCGTATTTGGGCATAAATGGACAAATCTATATATACACACACTCACATATTAAGAGTGTACGTATTACAGAAACAGTCTTAAAATTGAAATCAACAATAGGTGTAGTTTCACAAAGGTTGTCCTTTTTTTGTGGATCAGATTTTACATGATACTAAAAAATTAGAAGTAATAACAAAATGGTTAGTATACAATATCTAATCATGAGCCACTTAGATGGATTAATAAGGCAATGATAAACTGATTCATCATCACTAAGAAACACTTTTATAATAATCTTAAGTTAGGTTACAAGAAACTGTAGCATGGCTTTATTGTATGATACACTAATAAACTATGCAAAAGAGAAGAAGAAGAAAGAGAATTAGACTGTTTTTGATGAGAACTCACAAGACAAAGAGAGACTGTGTGACTAGTTCGTGTGTTAATTGTTTTATCCATGATCTGCTATAAAATTAGGCAGCTCTTTTGCGCAGAGATACTCATCACAATCTGAAGCAGTTCCCCAATCTTTTCTGAGTCTGAGGATATCTTGTGTAAAAGTAGAACCTGAGGCACCAATGAACACGCTTGACATTGCACTTATTGTCTTATCCAACATTGCTTCCACCTGAGATAAGTGTACATCTTAAGTATGAGTTTGTTGATTCGTGTATTGTCCAATATGAAGTAATAGAGAAGAAAATGAAAGTATCTCACATGTGAGTCGCCTTCGAGACCATGTCTGTATAACAATGCATCCCATTTCTCAGCTGAATTACGAGCTGGTCGTTTCACAACGGGAATAGTTTTTCCGTTGAGGATCAATAGTGATTGTAGCAGACCAGTTTCGCTTTCAGCTGCATCGGTAGAAAGGTAAATAACTGGTGCATCGACCTTCTCAATTAGACGAGTGATGCAGTTGGCAGCTTGAGGAATGGGGTAAAAGCAACTTGGATTCTTCGCATTACTGACAAAAGAAGAAAATTACTTAGCAATGATCCTGGCATTAATGATACTCAAACACCTACACAGAAGAGAAGCTAGTTTAGAATATTCTTTAGCACAATTGATATAGAAACTTTGTAATGCCTACTTTAGTCATGAGTGATAAACTTGGTCAACAGAATTCGCCTAAACTAAGTAGATTTGTAGCTCCAATTAGCAATTCACAAAAGTACAGCCACGCTTCTAAATGGTACCATATCACCAATGCTATCAATTTGGTCAAAAGGAAGCTACCTACATTACCATCAGGTGTAGAGTTTCACTGCCAGAGAAGTAAAGACTAACATATAGTTCTTACTTTTAAATACCATACTTATTTAGAAACTATAAGACAATCAAAGATGTGGAAATGCACCATACCAAAACTTCAAGAATCCATGCCTGCGGAAATGAAGAGCAATGTAGTTCTTCCCAAGGAAAGTCTGGATAAATCTCTGTGCAGTGAGCAAAATCAGCCGGTTTGGTTCAATCAAAGTCTTGCACTTGTGAGCAATAGGACCACCAGGCTGCATCATCCACTCCCTCTCAATATTAGCATAGAACACGTCCCCAATCGCAATAACATCGTCATCGGATCTGAAATTAGTCTTCACTTCCTCAGCTGTCTTGTTGCTTGGACTCGCAATATCTTCTTCCCATGGCATGTCTAGCTTCCCTCCAATGGTGATTCCCAAAGCTTTCAACTTTGTAATATGCTCTTTATCTACATAACATGGTTCCGGTTTTGAGAAGTAGCAAATGAATCTATCAATATGAACATGATGACGCTTCTTCCTATTCTTGTCCTTCTTCCAAAACTCCTCAAAAGAAACCACAACAGTCCTCCCCAGACAAGTATTGATTCGATCAATATCAATGATTGTACTGTAATGGTAATCAAATCTATGGCTTGGGATCACGAGGATCCGATTCAGCAATGATGCAAAGAACATATGCTTCTCCAAGCAAATCAAGTGATTACTCATTTGACCAGACAAACATATGGCAAATAGATATTTATCCGGCCTCGGCTTCCATTGTATCGTGTTCCTCCCAGTTAACTTCTGATCCTTTTTCCGGCAATTTCCGCCGGCGAGGTAACCATCTGATGATCCGCCAATCTCAACATTTCCAGTTTTGTATGGAGACAGTAATGCATTTTGGATCCGTCTATTCAATGAAATCTGCCGGGAAACTGCAGATTTCACGTCTTCGATTGTTGATAGATTCAATAAAGTGTGGTTCCAGATAGAGAAGAGATCAATTTCTTGCTTCCTGAGAAGATACAATGCTTGAAGATCCGATTCCTCAGCACGACCCGTAAAAGTATTTGACCGGAATACAGAATCAGGAACGTTGACGGAGAAGTAATTGCTGAAATCAGTAGATACATAAACGAGGATGATGACAATAGGGAGAAAAATAACAATTAACTGTGTGTTAGTGAGATTGAGCTTGAAACTCCGTCTTAATCGTGATCGGAAACTCTCCACGTCGAAAGTAGATCGTTGCTCCGCCGCGTCGCTGAAAGACAGAGGAATTTCGTCGTTGCCACGAAAGTGGTCGATTTGAGAATCTGATTCCTCGAGCAGATTTTGAATATCGCTTTCTTCAACTGGCAATGACGATGACGACGAAGAAGAATCTTTCACCATTGATGATGCGTCGTAGTCGTTGCCGGAGATCAGCCCGGAATCGTCGACCCATATAACTACTTTACCCAAGATCCGACCCGACTCACACCACGTGGCGTTTCTTCACTAACTATTTAAAGATACAGTATACGACGTCGTTCATGATATCATTAATATGCGTTTACTCTGACCAAAAACGACGTCATTTTCCGAATTAAGGCTTAAGGCCCATTAGCCCAATAAAGGTGATAACGGGTCGGGTTCTCAGAACGATCCGGGTCTCGTTATCCACCGCCTCCTGGTTGCTGCGTGAAAGCCAGACAGAAGTATCTTCGTTGAAGTTAGCTTATTGTGTGGCTTATCCTCGTCTGTCTTAAAATCCTGCAAAAACCCTCGCCTCTCTGATTCTTCTAATACAGTAAGAGGAACGTTACTTTACCTTTATGTCTTGTTCCGTAGAAGCTCACAATACATTCTGATTGGTGTTGCAGAGAAGAGAGTTTCGAGTTTCTTCTTCTTCTTTTTTATCTTTCTTAGGCTGAATGAGCTCCCAATGCCTTCTTTAGGTACTTTTTCTGGTAAATTTTTAGTTTTTTCCCAACATTTGAACTTTGTTGATGATTTTACTCTCAACTGGGTTATTGTTTGGTTTCTGTGATGAATTCTGCTTCAGAATTGAGACTCTCTTTCTTGGTAACATTCTTATGTAACTATGGTGCATTTTCAATCTTAGGTGTAAAAAAAGAGAAGCTCTTTAGATTTAACATATGCATTGTTACGTGGTTGTTAAATGCATATGAGAAAACACTATAGCATTGCATTGTTTCTTGAAAATGTTTGCTACTGTTTCTTAGCTTCTGGAAATGGCTGTTTGATTTGATCTCTTGTTTTGTGTCACTGGCTACCTTCTGTTGCAGATATTGCTACTATTCAACCTTCCTTGCAAGCTCATCTTGTTCCATTGAGGGCTCAGAGTATTATCCATGCTAAAACTCTACCTAATCCATGGAGACAATCGCGTTTCTCGAAGAATTTGAAATTTTACACGGGCAATACTCATGTTCGTAGAAGCAAAGTCCTTATTACTGCAGTGGCCACTTTTGAGACCAAGTATCTGGCTCAGAAAGAAAGCGAACAAAGCTATTCTTTGTCTTCCACTTCTTCAAATTCTTATGTTGATGAAAATGGAAGTGCTGACGATGGTGAAGAGAAACAAGTGGATGAAAGAGAAAAGTTGAGAAGGTTGAGGATTTCAAAGGCAAATAGAGGCAACACTCCCTGGAACAAAGGCAGGAAGCATAGTCCGGGTGAGTAGTTTCTCCTTTGGCATATCTTCAGCAATCACCATTGGGACTCTAGTTGAAAACCTGTTAATACTATTTCTCTTTTTGTTGTATGCAGAGACTCTACAGAAGATTAGAGAAAGGACAAAGATCGCAATGCAAGACCCAAAGGTGATGTCATGTAAGAATGGTACTATATGTATTCTTAGAGGTAGTCACTGTAGTGGGACTTGTACCGATATCAATTGCTAGTGCACACAAGAAAACATTTTTCTGTCAAACAGATTCTACCCTTGTGTTATTCTATTCTAAGTCCTGAGGTCTATATACCATTTAGGAAAGCAGTTACAGGTAAACTTATGTTGTGTTAGGGCGTTTATGTTTGCTTTATGCGTTCGATTATCAGTCTCTCATAGAACCTTTGTGTCTTTGTCCTGTGCAGATCAAGTTGAAATTAGCAAATCTGGGGCATGCACAAAAGTCTGTACCGCTTTTCTCTTTTTTGTGCTTTATAAGTTGATGGAATCTCTGGTTTTCCATAATAATGTCTTCAAAAATTTGCATGAATTTTACAGCAAGGAGACACGAATGAAAATTGGGGAGGGAGTGCGGATGCGATGGGCAAGACGGAAGGAGATGAGAAAAGTGCAAGAGTCATGTCATTATGAATGGCAAAACTTGTTAGCTGAAGCTGCTAAAGAAGGATATACAGACGAGGAAGAGCTTCAGTGGGATTCTTACAAAATCTTGGATCAACAGAATCAACTCGAATGGCTGGAAAGCATAGAGCAGAGGAAAGCTGTGAGAGGAGCTAAGGGTAACAGAAGAGCGCCAAAATCTCCTGAACAAAGAAGGAAAATTGCAGAAGCAATAGCTGCTAAATGGGCTGATCCAGTGAGTTGTCTAGTTATCTAAATAGTTCAGCTTGCTTGATGTTTTGTTCTTGGCCATATTTAACTTTTGTTCAATTTCTCTTCTCAGTCTTATCGTGAAAGAGTTTGCTCTGGCTTGGCAAAGTATCACGGTATACCTGCTGATGGTGTAGAGAGGCGTCGTAGAAGACCAAGTGGCAATACAGAGCCCAGAAAGAAGAGCCCTAAGAAGAAAAGTACAAAGGATTCAGAGACTGAAAGGCAAAGCCAAGTTCAAGTAGTGAAATTACGGAAGCGCAAAACACCTGTGTATAAAGACCCTTTGGCAAGTTCCAAACTGGAAATGATCAAGAGCATCAGAGCAAAACGAGTGGCGGAAGAATCAAAGAAGATGGACGCTGTAGAAAGAGCAAGGTCAGTCAACTTAAAACATCATTGTTAATATTTCTTTGTTGGCAATTGTGTACAGAAGTTAGAAAGACTGTAATGTTTTTCTTCACAGGATTTTGATCTCGGAAGCTGAGAAAGCTGCGAAAGTCCTTGAGATTGCTGCATTGAAAAGCCCTGTTGCTCAAGCATCTTTGTTAGAGAGTAAAAAGCTCATAGCAGAAGCAACACAACTGATTGAATCTATAGAGATGAGGCAGATAGCTTCAGATGAAGATGAAACAAACCAATCTCTTCTCTCACCTCAGCCTAATACTACTCTTCTGGAGGTAGTCAGTGAATCTGAGACCGAAGATATCAACAAGCAAGAACAACCAGGAGAGGAGATAAACGGAAAATACGCATTCCCGATCAACGGAGAGAGTCATCATTTGAAGATGAGATCAATCGATATGCTGGAATTTAACATAGAAGGTACTTCACATCAGTCTGTTTCTGATGAACAACAGAACACATCCCAGGGAGATAGAGAAGACATCAAACTCCAGATGATTCCGCAACCAAATGGAACCAGAGTCCATCACTCACAAGAGTCTAATGGAGCTGTCAAACTTATTGAGAATCATCCTCTTCCAAATGGTTCTAAAGTTAACCACGAGATGGAGGAAAAGGCCACGTCTTTGGAATCAGGACATGTAACAAAGAAATGGGTTCGTGGAAGGCTCGTCGAAGTCACAGAAGCAGCTTAACTTCTTGGACCAACTGGACAGGAAGTGATAATGTTGTAGCGAGTTAGCAGCAGTTAAAGGTTATATTGTTCAATTAGTGATTCAAAATTTTGGCTTAAATATTGGTCTCATGCTTGAGAGAAGCAGTTTCCAGTTTGTGATGTGCCAATTGTATCTATAAACTCAATTGTATGTCAAGAGTTTCAGGTTAGTAAACAACTTTATCACTAGCTTTTTAGATTATCAAAGTCTATCTAAAGTCAACAGCAAATTATATTGGACCACAACTGATCGGCAATAGCCAAATTCATACGTAATATAGGTGGGGATTCGATCCATAATTATGCAAATGAATTGGTTTAAATGAATTTACCGCCGGCTATTAGACTAATCATAAATTATTTTTTTTGTTGTTGTTGTCAACGATAGATTATATTGAGTAACAACTGGCCGGCCCAATAGCCAAATTCCTATATAATATAGGCATGTAGACTCGATTCTAGGTTATGCAAATGCGCTGCCTTAAGTGGATTTGCCGTCTGCCATTAGGCTATATGTCATTTGCAAGCTAATCATAAATTATATGAAAACATTTATTTTTTCTTCTTTATATAAAAGGAAAAAGTCCACAACAAAAACAATAATTGATCAAGAAAAAAAAGAGACTTGAGACTAAAATTTTCTTCAGAGCGTTGTATTGAATAAATGATTAATTGTTTTGAAATTGAATTTTTGAAATAAATTAAGCGCGATTTACGGAGATAATTGCGACTATAAAATTCCACACACAGCCTTATTACAACCCAAAATGTAATAACAATTGATGAAATTGTAATTATTTTATGAAATTACGCAAATAATTACGACGATAATTTTTCAATCGAATCTTTCGGCGAAATAATTGATTACCTACAAAATAAAAACAATCAAAGAAAGTCTAACCATCGATTCAAGTATATCAAAATATTAAGTTTGATCGATTGTGATCCAATATCCAGCTAGTTACAAATTATGATTGGAAAACAGAAAATAAAACTATATAGAAAATTTCATTAGATATGGTAAGAAAAGAAAATTAGACAAAAGCAGAAAAAAAAAAAAAAGTCGTCGTGTCTAATAATTAAGTTGAATTTTGATTTAGCAGCTGAATGTTTCTGGCGCTGTCCAAATGTTTGTGCTCAACAGGCAACACTCACATGTTTTTTTTAAAAAGATACTTTAATTTAAATTTTTTTTAGAAAAAGACATTTTGAAATAATAATTTTACCAGTCAAGATAACTGTGGATTTTATGGCATATCTGGAAATCTCGAAACATTTATTGTTTTGTCAGTCAAGATACTGACCTTAATAAGATTTTTCATAATGTTATTCTAGATCATAACGAATGGACTAAGGCACGTTTTGTATCTAAGGAAATCAGATGATCATTTGCAAGTCGCTTGGACGACCGTAAGTCGTCATTAACTTTCCCCACCACAACTAATCTTAGTTTCACATGCTATAAGTGTTATGTGGACGCTTTCTGGAAGGATTTCGACCATCGTATGGGACTGGGTTGGTTATGCTTTCCAGATTCAGTGGAACGAGAGTGTCTGGGCGCCAGAGGTATTCACCAAAGCCTTTATGCCCTTCATGCGGAGGTAGAAGCAGTGTTATGGAAAATGAAGTCTCTATTGGCGTTACAGATATCGACGAATTGCGTGACGGTGCTGCAGATTTTTAATCGTCCAGAGGAGTGGTCAGCGTTTCTTCCATACCAAGAGGAATATAGGCGGTTGAGTAATATCTTCTCTGTGTTTTCGATATCAATTGTACCGCGTTCTTTGAATCATAAGGCAGATGCCCTAACTCGTTGTTCAAGGGTTCCACTTGTCTATGATTTATATATATATATATATATATATATTTTTTTTTTAACCACTAATTATAATACAAATAGTTTTTTAGAACCACGAAATTCAAATTGAAACTTTAGTCTATGAATCGTGTGATATAATCTTTAGAAATACTTTTTTTTGTGAGACTCGAACTAATAAAATTCTTAAATTTTATTTTTGAAATATTTGACGGTAAATCTAGTTTGGCCCGAATAATGAGTTATTTTTGTTATTACAACAACAAAAAATTGAAATAAACTAAGTAATGATAATATTGACGTTTATTGTGTTCTGTATTATGATGAAATTTATTCATAAAACATCTTTTGTGGACAGCTAATGGAACAAACAAAAGATATCATAATTTGCCAAAAAAAAAACGTAAAATCACAGAAAGATTCCGATTGTACCAAAAGGAAATTTGATCCCCGTGACTTTCTTGCAGCTAAGTACACACTCAAGATCGAATGTTATTTGATTCACTTTTGTTTGTTTGTTTTTGTCATCTTCACTCTTTATTGAATAACATATTTTTCTATCACCGATTTTTTGTTCTTACGTTGACAACTAGACAATATTTTAAGAAAATATTACTTATAGTTATAGATAGTCAAAAAAAACTAAATCATTTAAGAACTTTCTCATTAATTAAATGTATCTTCGTCTTTTTTTCTTCTCCTTGAGATCACATGTATATGATATCTACTCTCGTCATTTTCTTTCCGTCAACATTAGGTTACAACTAATCGATCTAATAATCAAATTCCTACATAATATATATAGCAGAACTCGATTTCTGATTATGCAAATACGTCTGTCTTTAATAGATTTACCACCTGCCACTAGATTACTCTCATCTCATCGTTTACTACTAACTACTTCAAATATATGTATATATATTTTAATAAAGGGCATATATACTTAAGTATTTTATTTTTGAAGATATTGAATTCTATGTAATAGATGATTCGTCTAAATCAATATGATTAGTATTTTGAAATTTTGACAATAGGAACAAAAAAAGACTGGCTAATATTTCAACGTTCATTTTTCTATTTCAAATTTCATTGCTCATTTTACATGCAAAAGCACAAAATTAGCAACGGTACAGATTTTCGTTTATGATATTGATTACTGTTGAATATATACATTTTTAATATAATTTGCTAAATTCCAATATCCTTTTTCAAGACATGTTATTAAAAAGGATTGTGGAATACGGAAAGCTCATAAAAATAATATTCTTGTTGTTTTCTATCATATGTTAACATTAGTTTTAAACACATTCATTATAGAATATTTGTCGTTTCCGACTATATATATATATGTGTATTTCGTATCATAATTCCCTGAACACCATGTGATGAAGGAATATTTTCAGAAGTTTATAGCTAGTGACAAACAAAAATATTAATTTTATAATTTTAGATTAACTTAAAGTTCAGAAGGAAAAAAAAACACAATGTATTATGATACTAAAACTTTTACAAAACCCAAATCTTACTAACACCATTGACACTTTTCGAATATTTTGATATGATTTCAGGTTTTTAAAACTTTTATTATGCAATTTCTCTGCGTTATTTATTAAAGTCTTGTTCGTTTGCTGGTCGCTGGTGACCGCGACCAAAACATGTTCATTTTGTGGTCGCTGGTTTTGCGATCGGTTGCAACGACCAGCGATTACAATTTATCATTTAACGATCTGCGGTGACTAAAATTTAAAATTACTAATTTACCCTCAGCAACTAGTCGCAACAACGGTCAAATGAACAAAAAATTATATTTTTAGTTGTGGTCGCGGTCGCCAATGACCAACAAACGATCAAGATCTAACTCAAATATTGGACAACTTTCAATGAACTATATATTATTCCATACATGAAAAGAATAACTATTTTTTTTATGAATTGTAGATATCAACGTGAATGAGAGTGGTCTGTCTTCCTCGGGGAAAAAATGTCCATACGAACGAATCAAGAAAATTACATTATAAATCATCTGAATAATATAATAAATGTCATCAAAATAATTTACATATATTATAAGGATATGATTTCTTTTTAGCCATGATATTAACAGTGGGCCAAAAAAACTTTGAAAATGCTCCACTCAAATAATTGATACAGAGTTACAGACAAACACAACATTACAAAATATTTTATTTATTTTAAAAAACTAAATTTTCATTTCAAAAAACTCAACAATATAAACTCTATTCTCTAACCATCTTTCTATTCCTCACAATCAACATTTCCCAAAAAAAAAAATGGTAACAATCAAAAATTTCATATCCAAATTTTCAGATTACAAAAATAACAAAAAACTCATTCTCTCCTCCGTCACAATCTTCTTCATATTCTTCATAGCCATAATCACAATCACAGTCACAAAATCAAACCAAAACCAAAAAATCTCAACTCTATCTTCAACCTCACACGCCGTTCTCAAATCAGTTTGTAGTACAACTCGTTACCCTGAGCTTTGTTTCTCCGCCGTAGCAGCCACCGGAGGAGACAAAGAGTTAACTTCACACAAAGACGTCATTGAAGCATCACTTAACTTAACAACAACGGCCGTGCAACATAACTACTTCACCGTTAAGAAACTGCTTGAGAAAATGAAAGACTTGACGGTGCGTGAAGTAACGGCGCTTCATGATTGTTTGGAGACAATTGATGAGACTTTAGATGAGTTACACGTGGCGTTGCAGGATCTTCATCAGTATCCTAGGTTAAAGTCTTTGAAGAAACAAGCTGATGATCTTAAGACATTGATTAGCTCAGCCATTACTAATCAAGGGACTTGTCTTGAGGGTTTCTCTTATGATAAGGCTGATAGGAAAGTTCGTAAGGTGTTATTAAAGGGTCAGGTACGTAAATATTTACTCTTTTGTTTGGTAAATATTATAAACTATCAATTGCTTCCATATAAAAAACCGGATAAATATCAAATTAATCTTGTAATTATCAAAAATAATTGATTTAATATTGAATTTTATGTGGTGATTAAACCATTAATTTTTTATTGAAATTTGAAAAACCTCTCAAACTTTATAATGACTCGGCCAATTGAATCTTACGAAAATCTCAAATCAAAATTGACTATGAAATTGAAAACCAAATTGGTTTTTGGAAGTTTGATAATCAATTTATCTGGTAAACTATTGGGAGCTCATATATTCTGCTATTTTTCATGAGAACTCGGATTTATTAGCAAAAAGGCAAAGAAATCGCTTTCTCATTCCATTTCAACCGATTTTAGTCAATTCATAACAATCTCTGGAAAGCAAGGGGCAAAACTTTTCTTATATTCATTATGAAAAATTGTTAAACTTGATTTCCTTTTTTCTTTCAAGAAAGAATTCAAATTTTTCGGTTTAAAGTATCGAAGACAATATTTTAAACAGACGAATTTGAGCTCACTTGTGAAAGAAAAGGGAAAATCGAGCTAATAAGTTTTTTACAATGTTAAATTGTTCTAAAAAGTTTTTTTTTTTCCATATCTAGATACTTATTTTCTAATAATATACCGAAAAATAATGTTTTGGTAAAGTGATTAAATGTCAGCTTATAATTTTTCTACTAGAATTTAACTTCGAAAAATCACATAATCATAATCATGTATAATAGAGTTTGAAATTAGCTATGATTATGAATAAGTTTTGTATTGAAAAATATTCTTTAAACAACATACCAAAAACATTTGTTTTACCAAAAAAAAAGGAATTATATGTAATAGTTTTATCATTGAATGGTATCAAAAACAGGTACACGTGGAGCACATGTGTAGCAACGCATTAGCAATGATCAAAAACATGACAGATTCAGACATAACCAACTTCGAGTTAAGCAAAAAGTCTCCAATGAGTTTAACTAAGAACAACAACCGTAAGTTAATGGAGATAACAAACGACTTAGATGGTGACGAATGGCCACATTGGTTATCTATTGGAGAGAGAAGTCTTCTTCAAAGCTCAACAGTTAAAGCTGATGTTACTGTTGCGGCTGATGGAAGTGGTGACTTTACGACGGTATCGGCGGCTGTAGCGGCGGCGCCGGAGAAGAGTAAAACTAGGTTTGTGATACATATAAAAGCTGGTGTTTATAGAGAGAATGTTGAAGTTTCCAAGAACAAGAAGAATATAATGTTTTTGGGAGATGGAAGAGCTAAAACTATCATCACCGGAAATAGAAATGTGGTTGATGGAAGTACCACTTTCCATTCTGCTACTGTTGGTAAGTATTCTTCTTCTTTAGTTTTACTAATTTATATAAATTTAAAAACAAATATTTAAGAAGACCACCAATTTTGTCTTAAACATTTTAAATTTCTAGTTTTAATCTTAAATTTTTTGTTGAATATGTCATATTTAGCCTATCATTAAATGAGTTAATAAACCATATTAACTCTATTAATTAAATTTTGTTTTGAAATTGGAAATCTTTTGTATTGATCTCATCCAACTCCAGTTAGAGAAGTTAGGTTATAGATCAAACCGTTATCGAACTAATGATTACAGTCAGATAATCGTTTAAGTGAATTTGGATAAGTGGTTAATAAGCACATATGCAGTTTTTCTTGTTGGAAACGTATAGTCCATTGTAGTATAACTCCAATGGCGAAATTTAGAGTTTGAATTATAGATCCGGTTTTGTTAATCTAACAATTGACAAAAAAAATCTTAACAAAACTGGTAAATGTCTTTCATTTTGCAAAATTTCTGTATTTTTGGTCAAGTTGATATATGTTTATTTCATAATTTGATTTTTGAAAATCGTATAGGCATGTGATATTGTGGGAACCTCTAATTTTCAACTTTTTAAACAATTATGAATGTCACAAGTATTCCTTGATATTTTTTGTTCTAATTAAAATGATGTTATATAATGTTGGTTTTTATGGCTTGTAGTTGCCGTCGGCGAGAGGTTTCTAGCTCGTGACATAACATTTGAAAACACAGCGGGTCCATCTAAACATCAAGCAGTAGCTCTCAGAGTCGGATCAGATTTCTCCGCATTCTATCAATGTAGCATCATTGCTTATCAAGACACACTTTACGTTCACTCAAATCGTCAATTCTTTATAAAATGTCACATTTTCGGAACCGTAGATTTCATCTTTGGAAACGGAGCAGTAGTTTTACAAGACTGCGACATAAAAGCACGAAGACCAAATCCTGGTCAAAAAAACATGGTAACAGCTCAAGGCCGTACTGATCCGAACCAAAATACGGGAATAGTGATTCAGAATTGTCGTATTGGTGCAACATCGGATCTTTTAGCGGTTAAAGATACATTTCCAACGTATTTTGGTCGTCCTTGGAAGGAATATTCAAGGACAGTGATAATGCAATCGGATATATCCAACGTGGTTCGACCCGAAGGTTGGCTTGAATGGAGTGGGAGTTTTGCTTTAGATACTCTGACTTATAGAGAGTATTTGAATAGAGGAGCAGGGGCAGGAACGGTAAATAGAGTTAAATGGAAGGGCTTTAAGGTAATTTCGAATGATACGGAAGCTTTGCAATTTACGGTTGGTCAATTTATTGGTGGTGATGGCTGGTTAGCGGAAACCGGTTTTCCTTTCTCGTTAAGTCTTTGAAATTAATAATTGAGTTATTAAATTTAATAAAGATTCTGTTTGTTCTTTATTAAACCGATGGTTATGGGTTATGATTCTCGAGTTGAACCAAGTTAATGCATTCTTTAAAGGCCTAAATATGTTATAGTTTTTTTTTATCAACATTGGATCACAAATGGCCGATCTATTAGTTAAGTTCTTGCAAATGCAAGTGCAGGGACTCGATTTCAGGACGTGCAAGTGCTCATGCCTTTTGTGGACTTACCATATGCCACTAGACTAAATCTAATTGTTTGATTTGCAAATTCAATTTATTTGATTTTCAAATAAAAGTTTTTTAGATAAATTTTAAAATCCCTCCGAATTTCTAAATCTGTAAAAATATATTTTTTAATAATCCCTTGAAATTATCAAGGATAGGTGGTCTAGTGGTATACTTACTTTACAAATTTTCAAAACACCAAAAATAGAATTTCCTATATGCAGTAGTATGAGCGAACCCCCTATTTACAGTAGTATGAACGAGGATTTAAATGTCAGTTAGACTATTTAACAAAAAAAATTTCCTCAAATTGTGAAAGTGTTTACTTTCTATGGACTTACAATTAAGTAAATAATAGTGTTGCTTTTGTCCTACACATATAAGAGCACCTGCATCAGTGGGGTTCACTAAGAAAAAAAAAAAACAAAAAAAATACAAAAAAAAATTAAAAAGACGAAATCAATCAGGGTCCACCACGTGACGGACCCGCCTCTTGCAGGTGCCTCTTGCAGGTGCTTCTGCAAGAGACGGGTCCGCCACGTGGCGGACCCTGATTGGTTCCGTCTTTTTAATTTTTTTTTTATATTTTTTTTGTATTTTTTTTTTTTTTAGTGAACCCCTGATGCAGGTGCTCTAACAACTTTTGGTCTTTAATCCAAATTGCTTTACTTTATTAATGGTATTAAGACATGGTATTGTAACACTTGATTGAGTTGACCAAACTAAAAATAACATAAATCAAGTTAATTAATCAAAATTAATGATGAATCTCCACATGCAAATGAATTATTCACACGCTTATACACAGCAAACAAAGCACCATGGAATTAGCAAGTCACATTCATAGATTCACATTTGCTTATTCCCACTCACAATAAAGAGACAACAACACATGCCTTCTCTGACATAAATACACAACATAACAAACCTCAAGATTGTCATTAACAAAAGATTAAACCTTTACAAAAAAAAACCAGAGAAAAAGAAGCTTGCTTTAAGTTTTAATGGATTCTGTGAATTCCTTCAAAGGATATGGAAAAGTAGATGAAGCTCAAGATCTAGCATTGAAGAAGAAAACCCGAAAACGTGTAATTCTACTATCAATCTCCGTCGTTGTTATGGTGGCAGTTATAATCGCCGCCGTAGTAGCCACCGTTGCTCATAAGAATAAGAAAGAGTCAACACCGAGTTCACCTTCCGAGTTAACTCCATCAACTTCACTCAAAACAGTTTGTAGTGTAACTCGTTTTCCTGAATCTTGTATCAACAGTATCTCAAAGCTTCCAGCTTCCAATACAACAGATCCAGAAGTTTTGTTCAAGCTCTCATTGAAAGTAATCATTGATGAGCTTGATTCGATTTCTGATTTACCAGAGAAACTTTCTAAAGAAACTGAAGATGAGAGGATCAAATCAGCTTTAAGGGTTTGTGGGAATCTGATTGAAGATGCTTTAGATCGACTTAATGATACTGTTTCTGTTATTGATGATGATGAAGAGAAGAAAACTTTATCATCTTCTCAAATTGAAGATCTAAAAACTTGGTTAAGCTCAAACTGTTACAGATCACGAGACGTGTTTTGATTCGATTGATGAGTTAGCTCAGAACAAAACAGAGTATACGAATTCGAACATTACTCAGAATCTGAAATCTGCTTATGAGTAGTTCTACAGAATTCACAAGTAACAGTCTTGCAATTGTAACAAAGATCCTCTCTGCTTTAAACGATTTTGGAATTCCTATTCATCGGAGAAGAAGATTGCTTAATCAGGAGCCGGAATGGGCTCGAAGGAGGTTGTTACAGACGGCGGATTGAAGCCTGATGTTACGGTTGCGGCTGATGGAAGTGGAGATGTGAAGACGGTGAATGAAGCAGTGACAATGGTGCCAAAGAAGAGTAAGACAATGTTTGTGATTTATGTGAAAGCTGGAACTTATAATGAGAATGTTGTGATGGATAAGAGTAAATGGAATGTTATGGTTTATGGTGATGGAAAGGAGAAGACCATTATTTCCGGTAGCAAGAACTTTGTTGATGGTACTCCGACTTATGAGACGGCTACGTTTGGTAAGTTCTTTTCTATGCTTTTGGTTAGCCTTGTGCATTTGTAACTAGTAGGTACCGACTAAAATTTAGTTCGGATTCAGTTGGATCCATAGAACCGAATTAAGTCTGAAATAATATTGATTCGGTTCTGAATGGTTAATTCAAAGTAACCAAATATCGGAAATTGTGATTACTTATAAACAAGATATTTGTAGTACAAACTAGTTTTTCTAAAAACTGAAACTTTACGTTTGATGCAGCTATACAAGGGAAAGGATTTATAATGAAGAACATCAAGATCATAAACACCTCCGGAGCACTTAAACATCAAGCAGTGGCATTTAGATCAGGCTCTGATTTCTCTGTTTATTACCAATGCTCATTCGATGGTTTTCAAGACACTCTTTACCCTCACTCTAACAGACAATTCTACCGCGACTGCGACGTCACCGGAACAATCGACTTCATATTCGGAAGTGCCGCCGTCGTTTTCCAAGGCTGCAAGATCATGCCTCGTCAGCCTCTAGCTAACCAATTCAATACTGTCACTGCTCAGGGGAAGAAAGATCCGAATCAAAACTCTGGTATGTCTATTCAGAGATGTAGTATTTCAGCTAATGGTAATGTGACTGCTCCGACGTATCTTGGCCGGCCTTGGAAGGAGTTTTCAACGACTGTTATTATGGAGACGGAGATTGGTCCGGTGGTTAAACCAGTTGGTTGGATGGCTTGGGTTTCTGGTGTTGAGCCACCGTCAAGTATTGTGTATGGAGAGTATAAGAACACAGGTCCCAGTTCAGATATAAGTCTCAGAGTTAAATGGGCCGGGTATAAACCGGTTATGACGGTGGCTGACGCTTCCAGGTTCACGGTGGCTTCGCTCTTACAGGGTGGTGACTGGATATCTGCAACCGGAGTGACGTTTCAGGGATCATAACTTAGTAGTTTTACATTGTTATACTTGAATTTTCAGATTTTTTACTTCCGATTTTCAATCTACTTACTTGACACTACAGAAATAAAACCATTTACCTAAGCCACTAAACAAAATCAGAATAGCAAAAGAAGTTTGTGCACTTGTCAGGTCCATTAGATTGAAGCAACTTCCAAAACATGTATTAAGGGAGGAAGATTCTTGAATCACAAATCCGAGAAGTCATTGATTGATTAAACATGCCAACATGGGAAATAAAAGATTCTCTTATAACAAGACAAAATGTGACATGAATTATCAATCTAACAGGCCAAAGTAACAAGTTTTGTGACACAAGCTAATAGGTAGATTACCAGAACTGAGATATTTCCATTAGAGACGAGCGATGACTGCTTCGACTTCTTGAGGAGTGTAGAGATGATAAGCTGGTGCTACCTTGGAAATATCCACATTGTTTGGGGTCACCTACATAAACCACAACAATTAGATGGAGAACTGAAAGATTCTGTAGATAGCAAAGTATAGGATTGTAAGGTTTTGTACCTTTTCTTCCATAACTTGCTTGAGGATAGATACAGCAATCGTCTCAGCTTCTTGTAGAGACAAATCCTGCAAAACGTTAATGACAGTTAAAGGTTTATTGGCAAAGTGATGTAATCAGATGATTGATTGAGAAATCATTGGAAGAAAAGGTCAAGTTACCTTGTTGAATTGCTCTTGAAGAGAACTATCAGCTCCTTCTGATCCGGAACCAATTGCCTTTGCATTGCACTGCCAGAAAGTTCCAGATGGATCTGTGTAGTACCTATAGCAAGACAGAGTCATTTACATAAGATCAACTAATATTGCTGACAATACACAAGTAAATCGTATTATGTAGAAGAAGGTTATAAGAACTTACAAGCTCGGTCCGTTTTCATCATGACCAGCAATGAGAAGGGATACTCCAAATGGCCGAGACTGTAGTAGCATTAATGAAAATGAGAATCAATACACGACAAATGAGTAAATACCAACTAACGATTCAAACAAGGATTTCCTAATATCAAATGGTTCCGTGCAATAAGAAAGCTCAAGCCGAGAGATGATAAAGTATTTAAAGATTCCAATTATCATTGTTACCATTGATTCTTCATCTCCTTCACCAAACCGTAATGCCAGATCACACAGCGCTTGTGTTGTGGACTCCACAGTCATCGGCTCACCATAAGAGAATCTATGGTTCTGTACAACAGCAAAAAAAACAGTCAACAACACATGAAAGGCCTTTTAAAGCAAACAAGAAAAGAACCTAGAAATGAAAACCTCACTTGAGTCTCAACTCTAGCATGCTCAACAAGTGTACGCGCATCAGCAATTAAACCGCTCATGGCACAACCAATATGGTCATCAATTTCCATTATCTTCTCCACACTACTCGGTTCCTGGGAAAAGAAAACATAACATTTAACATAACTGAGAAACCTAATATCACCATAACTCACACATGAGGTAATGGCAACATTTCAATTGTTCCCATAATAGTGAATCAAAAGAAAAACCCCAACAAATTGAAAAACAGAGAATTCAAAGTTAGCAAGTAAACCAGCAATGGTGACGTGATACGCTTCTCAACAGCAAGCACAACTCCCTCTTTAGTCTTTACTCCAATTGCAGTAGAACCAAGCTGCAACAAAATTCCAACACTCATTAGAGCTTCAAGATATAATCCAAACACACATGAAATCCAAACTATAGCGATCAAATAAGGAAATGTGAGCTAGATTCCATGCAGTTTTGCCAAAACAATCAAGTGAATCCCTAATTCATTACTCTTCATTCAAAAAATTTAAATTTTGGGGAAAGATACAAATTGGGGAATGAAGAAGCTACCTTTATAGCTTCAATTGCATACTCGACTTGAAATAGCCTCCCTTCAGGGGAAAATGTGTTGACTCCTCTGTCATACTCAGTCCTTCACACAGCAAAATCGGTAAATTACATATCAGCAGAACCACAATTGAAGCAAAGGACGAAAATTTCAGTGAGCCCAGAAGCAGAAGATAGATTATGGTTAATTACGGAGGTAGAAATGATAAGAATACCTAGTGAGAAACATCTTCTTCTTCCTCTGCGATTTCGATCTGCTAAAACCTTAAGTTCTTCACACAACGGAATCAGAACCCTAGAAGAAAAATAACCGATCTCAGTAAACCCAGAGCTTAGAAACAAATGAATAGTATCACAATGAACTTGTTGAGATTAGAGAATCAAACCACCTGATTGATCTGCAAATCGAAAAAGAACAGTTGCTTTTTGCTCTTCTTTTGGCTTTCGAAGACGCACTTCGTGAACAAGAAGTTAGATTGATTCAAAACGCATCGTTTTATGATGAACATTAATGGGCCTAATCATTTATAAGCTTTAATGGGCCTTATTATCTTTAACATGGGCCATTAATTTCACCACCATTTGTCATGAAAATTATGACACAAATATAGGACTGAAACTGCAATAAGTCCTTCTTTTTAATCTCAATGTCAGAAATTTGAAGTGTTACAGTAAAACAAAGGACAAAAATTGACAGTCCAGGTTATATAATTTTTGCTGTACTCAAATAAATGTATCTGTTTTTTATTTTGGTTTTCCCAAAATAAATGTATATGTTTAAATAATAGTTTAAAGAATAAAACCAAACAGAAAAAAACAAAATAATTGAAAGAGTGTTGTCTCTCAAAATATAAAAAGCTGTGAATGACTTGTTCTTCTCCTTTTCGACACAAAAGTTAGTTTTCAGACAGTATCTTATTTCTCTATAATGGAACTT
>JAKUCM010008571.1:0-14019 GCA_023374145.1 Lepidium sativum | reverse complement strand
GATGTTTTGTTACGAATATACATTCATGGCGTTTGTATTGCAACTATTTATCAATCGTCACAAATTCATAACAATATATTTATATTGTGACGATATACGTGTTATTGTGATGAAATATATGTTACTGTGACGAAATATTACGTCTCAATACAATTTTTTCTTGTAGTGTTTAAAGAGTTTACAAATTCGATTTTTTTGTTATATAAAACTAAACCAAATTTTTCCTAATTAGTTCCATACGGATGTAACTATATGTTTTCAATTTATTTAAATATTGGAAATAATGGTATATCCTTGAATTGCACCATCCTCCAAAAAATAATTGAAATTCATCTTATAAATCTTAAAAACTTCTAAGTTACCAAAAATAATATTCTTTAACAAATTAGCGACACCGAACATAAACTATACGTGTGATACCAAAAAAAATTGTAGATGTTTCATGCGAAAGACAGACATACTCATTACATCTCCCCAATAAATACAACACTAGGCGTTACTAACAAAGATAACATTCATCTTAAACACATTTAAAACACTTAAATTAAGAGAGAGAGAGAGAGAGAGAGAGAGAGAGAGAGAGAGAGTATTGTTCTTAAGTGTGAGAGAGTCAAAATATATGGAAACCCTAAATGAGGAAATGGGTTAGTTCCCTTACAATGTAGCAAGAAAACAAATAAAGCAATATACACCACGAAAACGTACAAAATATCACAAGGAAGATATAAAAGAACAAAACAATTTCTCATCTTGTGTCGAGATGGAAGCTTTCTCATGGGACTTCAAAGAGAATTAAAACATCAAGATAACACGAGTTATTGTCACCAAACAAAAAAAATCAACTTGTGAACATATTTTACAATAAATAAGTAAATAAAAAATGAATCTACATGTTCACAAATTTTTATATCCGTTAGACTAGTTAAATTTATATAGGCTATATTCGTTATCACAACGTAAAGAAATATATCCATCAGAAATATTAAAATTGAAGATATTATTATATATTATGAATTATTTTTTTGTCGGTTCAGTAGCTTAGTCTTTTTTTATAAAATGCATTTATTCGTCATTTTGACTCTTTTGATTGGTTAAGATTTTGATTTTCGAAATTAAGGTTCCTTTTAAAATATATTTATGTTATTCGTTGGTTTTATGTTTTATATCTTTATATATGTTTATTAAGTAAAGAAAAAGAAAAATATCTTTAGACCAACAAAAAAGAAAGAAGGAAATTTTAGTGCATTTATATAGGAAGGAGTAAAGAGTCATATTAGAAAAGTTGGTAGATAAAATAAGAAGCTAGGTTATAATTAAGGGTTCAAACTTCAAAGCAAGTAAAGGTCTCACGTCTCTATAATAAGCATGAGTCGTCACGTGACCTCCTCTTCTTCGCAGAGACAGAGATAGGATGAGACAGAAAGAAACCAACAAAACCAAACCCCAAAACCCAAGAAAGACAGACTCTTTCTCTCTCTATTTAAGAGACTTCACTGTCTCTCTCAGTCTTTTGTGGAGAGGAGATAGCGAGATTACACACACACAGATACACATCTTCAATAGTTAAGAGTTTTCTATATACAGAAGAAAAGTAAAGAGAGAGTGACTTATATACAAAAGTTAATCTCTCTCTCACTTTGTGACTTCTCTTTTTCCTCTGGGTTGAGTGGTGGGGGTTGTCACTCTATAAAACCCTTTTTTTATAAATAAAAATAAATAAAGAGTTATATTATTAGGTTTTATATAAAATAGCAAAAGAAATGCAGCAGCACCTGATGCAGATGCAGCCCATGATGGCTGGTTACTACCCCAGCAATGTCACCTCTGATCATATCCAGCAGGTTTTCTTCTTCTCCTTCTTCTTCATGCTTCCTCTTCTTCTTTTATATTATCTTTATTCTATGTTTCTTTTCAATTAAAAAATGAAAAGAAATGAGTGAAGATAATCCTTTTGCAAGTTCCCACAAACCTTTTTTCATTTTGTTCTCCCAATATCTTTGAATGATGGATTTCTCATAGGTGTGATTTCTGATTCTTGGGTTCTTTTTTATCCTTGTTTCCATGGCTTTTTCATAACAGAAATTAGTTCAGTTTGAATACATCTGTGTAGTTGTCTGATTAACTGGTATATAGATGTTTTGGTCTGATAACACTAGTGTTTGATTCAAGTTTTCCTGTTGTCCAAAGAGTTTTGGTGTACCATCTTACATGTTTTGTTACATTCAAAGTTTTGGTATTTATGTTTTTGTGTGTGTCAATCACTTGTCTAAACTAGGACAGGCTTATACAAATAGCTCATTAAATTAAAGGGTTATTATATTTTCTCTTAATAGAAACCAATCTTAGGGTCAAGCTGTTTTGAGGTCTTGAAACATGTGATGAAAGATAATGTAAAGCAGACAAACCTTGGGAACTGAAGATTGTTCACACATCTCGTTTCTTCTTGTCTTGGTTTTCGGGTTCCAGAAGTTTCATTGATGGCAAAAACTACAAACCCATTTATGTTAAATTTGGTGGTCCTATTAGTTTTGTTATCATTAGATCTATGTGTATTTCTATTCCAAGTGTTACTTTTGTTGCTTACATGACCAGATATACTTTGTTGTCCGAGAGACATCTGGTCCTAATCTCAGTTTTGTGGTCCTCAAATCTTTTCGAACAAAATCTTTCATACACTTTTGTGTTGTTTCAATATTTTTGTCTCTTGATAATTAGGAATCTAAGTACTCGGGTCTCCTTGAGAGTATTCTGTCTTTATTCCAGATCAACTTGTACCGTTACTTATTAATGAAAATGATGATATTGTTAATCTGTAGTACTTGGACGAGAATAAATCATTGATTCTGAAGATAGTTGAGTCTCAAAACTCGGGAAAGCTCAGTGAATGTGCCGAGTAAGAGGAACAGATCTCCTTGTTTTTACTGGTTGAGTACTAGGAAATGATGATAACAATGGTGAACTTAATTTACAGGAATCAGGCAAGGCTTCAACGCAACCTAATGTACTTAGCTGCAATAGCAGATTCTCAGCCTCAACCTCCTAATGTTCATAGCCAGGTAAACAGTTGAAGTAAGGTCATTTTCAAATTTGTTGTATGGAAGTTGGAGACTCATGGGGTTTGTTGGGTTATATGGCAGTATGGATCTGCTGGTGGTGGGTTAATTCAGGGAGAAGGAGGGTCACACTATTTGCAGCAGCAACAAGCGACTCAACAGCAGCAGATGACTCAGCAATCTCTAATGGCTGCCCGATCTTCAATGTTGTATGCTCAGCAGCAGCAGCAGCAGCAACAGCCTTATGCAACCCTTCAGCATCAGCAATTGCACCATAGCCAGCTAGGGATGAGCTCGAGCAGCGGAGGAGGAAGCAGTGGCCTCCATATCCTTCAGGGAGAGGCTGGTGGGTTTCATGAATTCGGGCGTGGGAAGCCAGAAATGGGAAGTGGTGGAGGAGGTGAAGGCAGAGGAGGAAGCTCAGGGGATGGTGGAGAAACCCTTTACTTGAAATCATCAGAAGATGGGAATTAAAAGAGTGTGGCACAAGGAAAATGAAGCAGCAGCAGAAAAAGAAAAGTAGTAGTAATAGGAGTCTTGAAGTTAGTGTGTTTTGGTTAATTTGCTTGTTGAAGAAGCAAATAAACTCTTATTTACTTTTGTAGTTTTGTTCTATTTATCTCTCTCTCTCTATGTTTTTTCCCTCAAGAGTAAACTCTTTCGTGGTGAAGTGTACCATGTAAATCTGCTGGCTCCAAGTTGTGTCTTAATCTTAGTATGTTATGTCTCAGGAAACCTAAGTCTACTCTTTTGCTTTAACCTGGACTGAGTTGTAGAGATCACTAATGTTACCTAATCGGTTTAGTTAGTTGGATGGTGTTTATGAGAGAAAATCATTTAAAACCGGGGTGTATTAGAAGAAACCGAACTAAACCGGAGCCCATATTGATGGGATCTTTGAAATTATGCAGTTCTTTTTTTTTTATTCACACAAATGTAAACGATAGGACTTTCATGTTCTGAATTACTTCTACAAATACATATAATTTTAGATCACATATAAAACTACTTATAATTTTAGACTACAACATCCCATTTTACAAGTTTGGAAAAGAATGGATACATTGCAAATGTTAAATTTGATTGATATACACAATACAACAAATTAATCTTCAATATTTTTTATTATTCTTCAAATGATTCAGCAATACTAGTAATCACTGAAATGAAAGCACTAAACTTGCCTCCCTCTTCTTCTTCTCCTTCTTCATCCTCTTCCTCCTCCTCATCTTCGTCTTCTTCTCCTTCCTCCTCGGCTCCTCCTTCTTCATTGGTTTTTCCTCCATGGCGTGGATGCTTAATCTTGGCTCCAAGACCAATCATTGCTTTAGCTATCTTCTCTCTTTTAGACCCTTCTTTCTTCTTTTCCTTTTCCTCTTCTTCATCTTTTGAGTGATGATGAAGATGGAATATTCCTCTATGCTTATGCGATTTCTCCTTTTCCGGCGACGAGTCTTGTGTTTCAATGCCTCGTTCGACATGAGCAACCTCCATAATTTGCTTCTCCACTCTCTCTCTCTCTTTTGCTTTCTCTAAGATCGTGTTTTGAGGTCTTTTGTGTTTCAATATGCAAACTTATAAATACACTCCATAGTCTACCACTTGCCTTATATAGTATAATATTATATTGTTATACTTTAATCATCTCTCTCTCTCGTTGATTTTGGCATTCCAAGATTGACTTTCCATCCAACATTGACCAAGTAAAAATTATACTATGCATTGCTTTCTTTCTTTTTTGTTTTACATTGACTTCATTAAGTATTTATGGTGGCTTAGTTTATTCTTTTCTTGCATACATTCTTGTTTTAGAAATGAGTGTTGAACAAGTCTCTTAAGTAAAACGATTGGTGGTTTAGTTTATTATTTTTTTGCATATGACAAGTGTAATTCGTATGGCCAGGTAGTTAGAAAATGCTGTTGAGAATGATCAACATCGTATGAATGTTTTCGATTTACTTATGATTTGGGCAACAAGAAAAAGGTAAAAAAATCCGACACATCTAACGCTAGCAGAAAGAATTAAACATACAACTTAACAAGACTCTCTTACAAGAAATGGCCTTTAACATATATTTTTTAATGGTAGGTGAAATTTTGAACTAAAGCTTATTGGACCCGGCTCCACCTTTCACATTGTTCCAAACGAGACCTGGTCGATCAAATATGAACATTGAGTTAACATTAAATCCAAAATCAATCTATGAATAACTTTCATTTTCCTAAATGCATCACAAGAATGGGAAGTTTTGTATAAGTTTGAGAAGACAAGTTACTTTAAGAAAAGAGGAAACATAAGAGACATAACCATCTTTAATTTTACATTAACCTATAAAAAGTTACGGGTTTTTCCAATAGAAAAAATATCACAAAAAGACAGTTTATGACTGATTTCAGAAACATTTTATAAAGTTCTTGATCTAATTTATCAAAATATTTTTTATAGTCACTACCAAGCCACGAAAAAATCGGTGACTAACTGAACCATCAACATTGGTTTTTTTTGTGTGTGTTGCACTGAGGCATTATTTGAAGTGAGGTCATTTTCAAATTTGTTGTATGAAGTTGGAAACTCATGGGGTTTGTTGGGTTATATGGCACTATGGATTTGCTGGTGGTGGGTTGATTCAAGTAGAAGGAGGGTCACACTATTTGCAGCAGCAACAAGCGACTCAACAACATTATTTCACACTGAGTTAAAAGTCATTTTATGAGTGATGTAGCAACAAGCGAATGAAACAAGGTGCACTTGCAAAATCAGAAAATGGTGACCAACCTAGGAAGCTGAACAATTTTCTTTCCTTATCTTGAAATTTTTTTATTGATTTTTCTATTAATCTAATTTTTCATTCGCTGAATTACTGAGCAGATTTATTGTCCATGCTTTCACAAAATTATTCGTTTTTGTCAACATTGAACCATAATTGGCCAACTTAGTAGCCAAATTCTTTATAATGTAGATAATACAACTCGATTCTTAATTGTGCAAGTGCGTCTCCTTTTAATACACTTACAATCTATTATTAGGTTAAATGCTATATACCAAAATGATATTTTTCAATAGATGGTTTACCTTTAATTTTTTAATTTATGAATGAAAAGAATGGTTGACAAAAGGAAAAGTAAAATTTTAATGATTTAGTTATTACTCCTTCTACTTCAAAACATAAAAGAGTTTTAGCTAAAAGCACAATTACTAAGAAACTGATTTGTTTATGCAGAATACTAAATGCTATAGAAAAATCATAGTATTAATTTTTGTATAGAATACAAACACCTTATTAAATAAAGATGTTATATTTTGAAATAAATTGATTACTTTCTTGCAGAACACTACTAGAGGCCAAAACAAGTCAAGCTAGGAGTAAACTATAAATGACAAATGACATCGTACCAATTTTCTTTCTAAAGGAAATGAATCCTTTGTTAAACCTAGGATAATAATTCATGATAATGACCCTTTTTAGTTTTTAGATCTACTTGTCCGAAATTAAATCCAAAATAATCATTGCAAATCCACAACAATTTGGTCAAGTGTTATTTTTGTTGGTTTTGAAATTAGCTGAATAATAATTCAAAGTTAAACAAATGCTATTTTAGCATTTTCTTTCCTTGTAAACATTCTTTCAAACTCAGCCAAGACAATTTAAACATAGAAGTTCTCAGCAATAATTTGTAGATTTTCCTGCCAATAATTGTCGAAGAATGAAAAGTAGGTTTTCTTTAAGTATTTTTTTCCTATAATTAATTACGTAGTTGTATAATTAATTTAAATATATTTTTGTCAACGAGAGAACCAGATCAGAAATCTGTCTTTTGAGACTCAAAAATGAAAAAAAAAACGAACATGACTTTCATATCTGAATTACTTTTCAAATACATATCAAATATAAAACCATTTATAATTTTATAATACAACATCCCATTATGAAAGTTCTGAAACAAAGAGAAAACTGGAAATATTAAATTCGATTTATAAACACAAAAATCACAAACTAAAAGAATTTATTCTTCAAAGGCTTCAGCAATCATTGAAATGAAAGCACTAAATTTGCCTCCCTCTTCTTCATCCCCACTATCATCTCCTTCGTCCTCTTCCTCTTCCTCTTCTTCGCCTTCTTCTTCCTCTGCGGCTTCTTCTTCCTGTGCGGCTTCTCCTTCTTCTTTGGTTTGTCCTCCATGGCGTGGATGCTTAATCTTAGCTCCTAGACCAACCATTGCTTTAGCTATCTTCTCTCTCTTTGATCCTTTCTTCTTCTTTTCCTTTTCATCTTTCTCATCTTTTGAGTGATGATGAAGATGAAATATATCTCTATGTGATTTTTCTTTCTCCTTTTCCGGCGATCGGTCTTGTGTTCCAATGCCTCGTTCGACATGAGCAACCTCCATTTGCTTCTCCATTCTCTCTTTGGTCTTTGTGTGTTTTCTTCTTCTTTTGGCTTCTCCTAGATCGTGCTTTGAGGTCTTTTGTGTTTCGATATGCAAACTTATAAATACACTCCATAGTCCCACCACTTGTCTTATATAATATTTAAGTAGTATATTATTTTATCATTATATGATATAATACTTTATTCATTCTACTCGATGATTTTGGCATTCCGGGTTTGACTTTCATCCAACCTTGACCGAGCACTATGTATTGTTTTCTTTTTATTGCTATACATTTACTTCAATTATGCATTGCAACTAAAACAAGTGGTGGTTTAGTTTTATTCGTTTCTTGCAGACATTCTTGTTGTAGAAATGAATTTTGAACAAGTCTTTCAAGTAATTCACAAATGGTGTTTTAGTTTATTATTTGAATCAATTACCTACAAACAGATTTCTTTTTTGAAAAAGAACATTTCTTATGGATTTAGGCACATTTTTTTTTGTCAACTAGCATATTGATGTTTTGAAGATTTGTAAAATAATACCACTGTGCCATTTGTCTTCGGCACACGTTTTTTTTCTTTGAAGTTATAAAAACGACTTTACGAAAATAAAAACAAAGAAAACGGTAACACTTGGATTCCCTTAATTACAAAATTAAGATTTAATATTCTTTATAAAAATGTCCAAATCCGTAAAAACATTTAAAAAATGATCCATGTTAGAAATTTTGTTTACATGGTGAATTATGATTGTATGCTCTATTTGATTGATGTTACAAACAATCAAGCACTGTTCCATAAAATAATTTGTCTGCATCCGCTTGAAAAAGTTTCAGATTTCAGACAAATATATCCTCTGTCTGAACAGATAAACAAGAGTAAAATTAGTCGAGAATTGCAATCTGTATAACCAAATAGTTAGAAAATGCTGCTGAGAATAATAAACATTGTATGAATGTTTATAGTTAATTAAGATTCGATGTGAATTTATGAACTCAAGCTTATTTTCCGTTTGGACACGGCTCCACCTTTGACAGTGTTCCAAACGAGACCTGGTCAATCGAATATGATCATTGAGTTACAATAAATTGACAGTGATATTTAACAGCCATTACCACAACCAACATGGCCTCATGATTTGGATATCTAATCAACTCAATGAATTAGTCACCTCCATAGTTGATTCCAAATACACTTACGAATCATTGTTTACACTGTTTATGAACAAAATTTGATGCAGACCAGCCATAATTTTAAGACAAAAACCCAATTATCGAAAATGCTAAATATTTTACCAAGTTGAACATAAATACGTAACCAGATTTTTTTTTTGTCAACACCCAACAATTAAGTTTCTATATAATGTAGACATCGAGACTCGATTGCTGATTATGTAAATGCGTATATACTAATTGTCACTAGACTAAAATCCATTATTAGATTGCTGATTCATAATCGATTATTTTATGTGTAGTTAATATAACTCCCAAAATCTATTTCGTAGATAGACGCAAATTTTTATATTGGATTTTTATTCATAAAATATTTGGATCATAATCCTTGGCTTAGATTGTTTGTGTCACAGACTAGGCCCATCGAGAAGATGATAACTACTATCAATTTAATCTCAAGCTGAATATGTCAGAAGTTGGACAATAAAATCTTACTTGGACCAATCTTATGTTGACCAACGAAGATCTCTCTCTCTCTCTAGTGCCATCAAGTGTCAAATATATATATAAGAGAAGAGGAAATAAATAATCATGCTAAATGGCTATGATATAAAATGTAAGAAAATAGCAATTAAGTGTGTAATGAACTGTTTAAGAATGGTGAATTATCCAAATGAGAGATTATGAGTAAAAGTTATAAATTTTTTGAAAAACTCTTTTAATAAAAACACTATTATATAATATTTTATTTATTTTGTTAGTGAGAGATTTTCATAAGAAATTACCACTATAAATATTCTTACTATAGAGGTAATGAGGAGCGAAGTTTTTCTTGTAATCATCGTGGAGTGAAAGCGGAGACCATTGGCCACACTTTGTTTGAGTGTCTTCCTGCAATCTAATCTTGGATGCTTTCTAGTGTGTCAATGGCGATTGATAATTGTCTGGGTTCCTATGTGCTTGTCAATATAATGTGTTTTGGGCAGATATACAAAAATTCCATGAGAAAATTATTTTGGATATTTGGGTACATTTGGAAAATTCAGAACGACACAATCTTTTTAATATTTTTTTTATTCACTGAACCACAACTAACCTGTTTATTAGCCAAATTTTTATATAACATATATAGTAGAACTCGATTTAAAGATATACAAATATGTCTACTTTTAATAAATTTATCATGCTACTAAATTAAACTACACTTACATCCTAACATTCATTGCGACAATATAAAAGGAATTTGGTAAAAGGTGAAAAATATATGATATTGTATGTATTTAATATTTTCTTTTGCAATTGGCATTTAGCTAATGGCCGGCCATTTATGGCCGAATGTTAATAAAAAATAAAAAAAATTCTTCTAACTATATTTTATCAATAATAGGTAGACCAATAATATTATTTACTTTACAAATTCCCAGCACCAAAATTTGAATTCGTGGTTTAGGATAAAAATTAAAAATCCACTAAATTAGTTAATAAAAAAATCTTGTGTTTTACTTTTCACGGTATATTTTCCAATAAACAACTAAATCAAATCTATCTTCCACATATGTATCTATATATCTTTTGTATTTACACATTAAAATTTGAGTTTTTTTCCATTATCATGTAAAAGTGTATAAAATACAGTATGATTCATTATGTTCCATTTGATATATAATATCATTATATAATGTTAACTTGTGTATATATATTATATATCTCTTAAGATTCGAACTATAAAAAATATTTTATATAAAACTAAAATTATATTTAATGTTGTTTATAAAAATGATATTTTTTGGTAAAAATGTTAAGATTTTAAAATGATTCTTATTAACCAAAATCTTCGATTTCTATAGAACAAATTCTTATTATATTCTGTTTTGCCATGTCATTGTTGTAAATTATCATCTTTATTCTCTCCTATATCTCTCTTCAAATTAGAAAAAAAAGTATTTGAGATAAATTTAAAGGTTAAAATTGTTTAAACTGTAGCTATTACAGATCACATTATCGAAATTGTATTTTTAATTGTAGTGTTAAACATTCTTTCCTGGCAAATTCACCCTTTAATTTATCGTAAAAACAGAATAATTTGTGTTTGTAATACATAATTTATCTCTAACACACCATAAACGACTATGTAACACCTGAAAAAAAAAATTAACCGTCCATTTTTATATATTATACATTCATCGAAAATATATATATATATATATATTAATAATTATTTAACAAAAAATAATTACTAAATTGTATGAGTAAATCGAATAAAAAAGATAAAAAGCATCCGAGAGGCACAGAAGTCAAGATAAGGAAGTCAAAAGTTTAATCCAACGGTTGAAAATACATCAAAACTCCAGACGACGACAACACGATAATCCCATTTTATTGTTATCCAAAAAGGAGAAAAATCAGTAAAATTATAAAACCCTAAAAGAAACTAAAATAAAAAGAAAAATTAAGAAAAAAAAGAAAAGAAAAGAATACAATTTTAATTTGTAAAGCTCTCTCTATCTAAAAAGGAATGGAACCCAACGAAAGGCACCACCACCATCTCCACCACCACCAAGACCAGCAGCTTTCTTCTCCTTACTTTCATCCTTTTCATCACAATCCCACCACCGCACCACCGCCCACTTCTTCCGCCGGTAACTCCTCCAACAATGGGAATTTGCTTTCATCTACCAACGATGGCTCTTCTTCTCTCTTCTCTGTTCCGTCTTCTGCTGTGACGGTTCCGATTGATCCGGTTAAGAGGAAGAGAGGTCGTCCTAGAAAGTATGAGACTCCTGCACAAGCTTTAGCGGCTAAGAAATTGGCTTCTTCTGCGAGTAATTCGTCTGCTAGAGAACGTAGAGAGCAAGCCGCTGCTGCTGCTGCCGCCGGAAATTCGCCGTCGTCTTTTTCTAAATCTGCTTCGAGAAAATCCATTTTGGGCTCTGTTGGTGCGTTAAATTTCAACCCTTTTCGCTTTCTTATTGAGTTGTTGGAAATTTGATGTCAAGTTTGAAAATTTTGATCTGGAATCGTAAAATCATCTAGTTACATGTGAATTATGCAAATTCATCCAAATTCATTGTGTACTCTGTTATCTTGTTTCGCTTACTGTCAATTTGCAAACTTTTTGGGGATGAACTGAGAATTCACGGCTTTCGTATATAGCTTTCATACTCTTGACTTTCCCTACACACTCTCTGTGCTTCCAAATGCGCAACATTTTGGAGCAAAAACTTTGAATTGAGGACACATTTGAAGAATTGGTCTATTCTAGTTTCTAATAGTGCATCGTTTTTGGAACTTGTCTCTGTATCTGATGACCTTTGTTTTCGTTGTGGCGGTACAGATCATCTATATCTACAGATAACAATGATTTGCTCTTTGTTGAATTGTTTGTTTGTTTTTTTAACATGACTGTTGCGTTCTGTTAAAGATTCATATCGGATTAGAAGACCAATTGATCACCAGAATACTTTCTAGTGTACAATACTCCTATTACTGTTATCTTTTTTGAACTTCACATATAAAATTTTTGTTCTTGCAGGGAAAACGGGGCAAAGTTTTACTCCGCACATTGTTAATATTACACCTGGTGAGGTGAGTATCTTTGTCTGTGATACTACCTTAAAGGCCTTCTTTTGAGATTATGGTCTGGTTAAAACTGCAAACTTATTGGTTAAGTTTTAAAGCAATCTAGTATGAGTTGAACTCAGGTTTGCTAGAGCTCTTTCATAAGGTGTTATGTTGTTTCATTGGTGGTACTACAAATGAGATCAATCTAGCTGTCTTATGTGCTTTGCGGATTCATTTGATAGGATGTCGCCCAGAAAATTATCCTTTACGCCCAGCAAAGCAACCATGAGTTATGCATTCTTTCTGCATCTGGCTCCATCTCAAATGCATCCTTATCTCACCTGGCATCAGGAACCAGTGTATCTTATGAGGTGATTCTCTTTGTGCTATCTATTACCTCCAAACTAGTTCTTGCCTTAGCTCCCGTTGGAGTGTGGAAAGGGGTATTTGGTTTACCCTGAAAGAAATTACCTCAATTTTCTGTCTTACTCTCTTCTTCTGTTAGCTGATGACGAACTAATTCTCTGTTACGGTAGATTTTGAGTTTATGAAAAATAGTTTCTTTTGAAATTTTGTTATTACACCTGGCTTTCGTTTCAGAACCCTTGTTTTAAGTGCAATATGTGTTCAAGCAGTAAATATCTTTTTTTTGCAATTAAACTTCTGTTACAGATTAAGAATCTTACTCACTTCTGACATGCATGCTTGAGAGTTGCATATGATCATCAACTTGCTTCAGAATTACAAACTTTTATTCAGGGTCAGTATGAAATCCTATCACTGAGTGGGTCTTATATTCGGGGCGAGCATGGTGGTAAAACTGGTGGCCTTAGCGTTTGTTTATCTAGTTCAGATGGTCAGATCTTCGGTGGAGGAGTTGGGGGACTTCTAAAGGCAGCTGGTCCAGTCCAGGTACCTTTCCTCTTGTCCTAAAGTTTACATTTCAAAAGACATTTGCCAGTGAATATTAAGTTTGGCCTGTTTCTCCTACAGGTGATTCTTGGCACGTTTCAGCTTGAGAAAAGAAAGGATGGAAGAACTGGTGTGAAAGGAGATGATACTTCCGGAAGTGGAAACATGTTGTTGCATTCACCTCCACCTGGCACAGAACCTTTGCTTGGTTTCCATTCTGGTATGGAAGCTTCTGGAAGAAATCCAAACGATGAACATCATACTGTTACTAGTAGTGCATTGGGTGGTGGAGCTCATTTCATGATGCAACCACCTCAGGGCATGCACATGACACATGCCCGGACATCTGAATGGGGTGGAGCTGGTTATGATTTGTCAGGTAAGAAAAGCTAACATCCTCAAAATTAATACTTAGCTTACTGTGTTCTCAACCATTTAATTAGAGGAAGTAGTAGTATACAAGCTTAATAAGACTGTTGTTTCTTCTGGTTTGGACAATTATGGTGGACTTATAGATGTTATGTTTGCTGTGCAGGACTGAGAGGAAATGAGTCATCTGAAAATGGAGATTATGAGTAAATGGCAGATTAGTTACGGATTCAGGTTTCTGAAGTGAAGTGTGTAGGGTTTTAGATCAAAACCGGAGTTGAGCATATGAATCAAGGTGTGAGTGGACTTAAACATCATGGATTTTTTCATTGCAAAGGCAGAGAGAGAGAGAGAGAGAGACAAAGAGAAAAGCAGAGAAGACAGTAATGCTTTTGTTCTTGATTCAATGTAAAAGTTATAATAAACTTCACGTCCTTTTCTGAATTCTGTTTAGTTTAATCCTTTTTAAAGTTCTTTTACATAATTCAGTTTATTTTCTGCTTACTGTTTCTTTCCCAGATGAAATGCAAAATTTAGAAATATAGAATACTTCTTTAATAATTGGCTTTTAAGTTG
>JAKUCM010008570.1:0-24091 GCA_023374145.1 Lepidium sativum | reverse complement strand
GAGAGAGAGATATTATGTATCGTGACAAAAGAAGTATAGTTTTATCAAACTGCATATTCGATCATTCTCTCTTCTCCCTACAAAATATGAATACCTTAAAGAACCCTACAAAACTCAAACAACATCTCTTAGAAGAAGACAAAGAAGAAGCATTATCTCTCTGTGATCTTCCTCTCAATACCGAAACAACCGATTCCGCCGCCACCAAAACTACCACCGAACACCACCGTGAACCATCAACAGAGCTTTTTGAGTTTATTACTTCAACCTCCAACGACGTTTCTCCAGCAGAAAACATAATCTTTGGTGGTAAAATCATCCCTTTAAATCAACGAAATGTTCTCTTTTCACCTCCTGAATACATTAGCCCTCGGATTCGAGCTCGGTCCGAGTCTTTATCTGCGATTCAAGGATATAAGATTAGTACTGTGGCACGAGCCACACGACGTCGTGACAATGCTGGACCTATGAGGACAAGTCGTTCTTTAGATTATCGTAAGCTCTCACGTGATCAGGCCACCGTTTATTCTCCCTCACCTGAAAGTTTTTCTCCGGCCAAAAACACGGTAAAGGTTGAAACAGTGTCGTCTACAAAAAGTGTAAGACCGAGATGGTATGTGATCATGTTTGGTATGGTTAAGTTCCCACCGGAGATTGAACTAAAAGATATCAAAAGCCGTCAGATTCGCCGGAATATTCCACCAGTTTTCTTTCAGTCTCCTGCTAACCTGAGATCGTTAAGTTCACCGTCATCGTCACCGTCTCGTTCTTGGAGGTTTCTTAACGCTTTAAGTTGCAAAGAGCCCACAAGCGTTGCAGCAACGACACCGTTTTGTGTTCCACATCCATAGATTATTACATTATTATCCTTAGGACCATAAGTGTTTGCCGTTGACTGAGTAGGATAGGTTTGTCATTTAGTTTTTTTTTTTTTGTCAACCGAGGCACAAATGGCTGGCCTCCCAAGATATGCAAGTACGCATGCTTCTTGTGCACTTATCACATGCCATTAGATTAAATGTGACTTGCGTCATTTAGTTTTAAAAATACAATATTGCAATTTATTTTGTGAAGAAATTTCAGTATTGTAATTTATTTGGTGAATTTATAATAGTTTGGACCATAATATATCTTCTTTTTATAAAGTTTTTATTTTCTTTTCTATTTTGATTGCAAACAAACAAACCACAATATCAAAATTTAAACTGTATATCCCATAAAAGAAATTTAAAGACAACAAAAACAGTTAATGGACCATAATATGATAATAAATATCTTCCCCACAGCTTTTTCTTTTTCCTTTACGTGTTTTTCTATTTTTAAATAGACTTTGAATATATACAGTGATAATAGAATTTGTTTGTTTGAATATTCAAAATTGTTTTATGATAATTATTTATAATTAAACACTGAATGTTTTTTTTTTTTGAGAAATGTGTTTTGATTAGCAACCAGTTTCATCTTTTATCTATTTTTGTTCTTATATTTTTGTCGATAATGCCGAATTAGAACGATATCATTCAATTTTATTATGGTAAGTTCAAAACATCTGACTTGAAATCTTTTTTTTCGCTCTTTCTAATTTGTTGTTTCTTTTAATAGTTGGAGCTCATGCAACAGACATAGTGGTATGGAATCTTGTGACTCACTGATTAGATAATTAAGTATATGTAACTAGATATTGTCTATTATTTATGTACGGAATATTTTTCTGAATAAATAATACGATATTTTTGTAATTATTTATATTTACTCATAATAATCTTTATATGTTGTATTATTATATATATATATATATATATCTCATGTATTGTATATAATTTGGATTAATTTTATTTATTTGTTTTTAATTATATATAATATGTTTATGTGTTTATTTTATATTTATTAGTATTTGTTTGTTGTTTGACATCTTGATTTAAAAGTTTGATGATTATTTAAATTTGAATGAATTTTAAATTTTACATAGTTAATTAGTAATGAGTTTATAAAGAGTATAGTTACATAATAATATATATATTCACTGTGTTTTGTAATAAGTGTCACTTTAAAATTGGTTTTTCGTGTCAAAATAAGTATCATTTTAAAAATTTAAGATATAGTTAGCATCTAGTTAATCTCATTATTAACCAATAAAAGAAATGTTAAGAGTCAACTATGTTTCAAGAATATAATAAAATTTTAATATGTTTTTTTTTTGTGTGAAAATATTAGAACGATATTATTATGAAATAGAAGAAGTATTAACTTTTGATTTAGAAAAATATGTAAACATACAAATTTTATAGTCTTTGAACATATATAGTGAGAATAGATTTGTTTGTTTGAATATTCAAAAATATATTACAATAATCGTTATGTTATTATTTTTGAAATTTAATTCGTTAGGTGAGGAATGAATGATGATCAGAAGAGCACGAGAAGGATATGAAAAAAATTTATTGCTTTACTTTTCCATTAAGACTAGTCGTTTCTTTATGATTTAGACAAGAAATTATATCTTTTTTTTAGCAATTATTTGTGCTTCGAAATTCATGGTTCATAGATGCTATGATCAGAAATTCCATCTTAGAGACTGTGACATGCACCTTTCTTTTGGTCGAGAGACTTCTAGAAATCAAAACCATTATACTTTTTCTCTTTACAAATCATTTCACCATATTCATGTGTCAAATATGTACTATACTTGATATTTATTTAGTTTATACTTTTCATTAGGTTACTATTTTGTAATTTGGAATTATTTTCAAATAGTATCCTTTAGATTTAATGTAAAGTAATTTCCAAATAATATAAAATCTACTTCTAGAATTTGACGATTTTATTTTGGATGTTTATTTGATCTAAAATAAACTCCAAGAAAAGAGGACAAGTATCCATCAAGTTACCAATCAGATTAAGTTAGATTTTCATTACAATAAAAAAAATGAATACAATTGTCTAACAAAATTGGTTAATTACTAAACTACATATTTAACAACTATAAATAATAATAAAAAGGTTACATGTATTTTTTAAAGAAATAAGTTTATTACAAAAATGTCATTTACATTTATTTTTAAAAATTAATCTAAATTTTTTTTAATTCTTTTTCAGTAAAAAAGAAGAATAAAAAAGAAGAAACAATGAATTTTTTTTTCAAATTATGTTGTGCTTTTGTATCAATTTGTTAAAGTTTTAGGTATTTTATAATCATATTCATGTCTTCTCTAAAGTATGAATTCATCAATTCCATTTTTATGGAAGTTCACAATTCCAAAATTTGGTATTTTCTATATAACTCGAATTTAAAGATTTTGTTGAGTGACTTGAGTTGCGTTGTGTTGAATATTGGTTAGATATTTTGATTATATACAAAATTACAAAGCTAATAAGTTAAACCTACAATACCTTAAAGAAAAACATGCAACAGGTAAAGAGCGATAAACCTACAAAATAGTAAAAACATACTTACAAAACATGTGAACTAAATCGGAAACAACAAACCAACAAAACAAAAAATATAAACCTACAAAGAAGGAAATAAATTTGTTGTTTAAGACCCATAAGTAAACCTACACGGTGTCAAATACTTGCAATGCACAAACACTAAATATAGGAAAATTTAATGTACATTACATGATCCGTAAGACAAAAACAAAGAAGTACTAAAACCTAAAATACTTTAAAGAAAAACTTACAACATAGAAAAGTGATTTACAGCGATAAACCTACAAAATATAAACATACATCAAACGAAAAATAAACCTACAAAACAGGAAAAATAATATACATACAAGTAATGAGAGATAAACCTACAATGAAGAACGATATCTTGCAAAGACAAACCTACATCATAAGAAAAATACTAAAACCTACAATACCTAAAAGAAAAACCTACAAGAAGTAAAGATGTTTTACAACGATAAACCTACAAAATAGTAAAAACAAACTTACAAAACATGTGAACTAAGTCGACGACAAACCTAGAATTTTTTTTTTTAAAACCTACAAAGAAGAAAAATAAGGTTGTTGTTAAGGTCCAAAAGTAAACCTACACGGTGTTAAGTACCTGCAATGTGCAAATACTAAATATAGGTAAATTTAGCATACAATACATGATCCGTAAGACCATAACAAATAAGTACTAAAACCTACAATACTTGAAAGGAAAACCTACAACATAGAAGAATGTTTTACCGCGATAAATCTATAAAAGATAAACATACATCACACAAGAAAAACTTACAAAGCAGGAGAAATAATATACCTACCAAAAATGAGAGATAAACCTAAAACAAACAACGATATCTTGCAAACATAAACCTACATCACATGAAAAAACTAAAACTTACAATACTTGAAAGAAAAACCTACAACATAGAATGATGTTTTTCAGCGATAAACCTACAAACACTAACAACAAATCTATAAAAGATAAACTTACATCAAACTAAAAAACAACCTACAAAGCAGGAGAAACCATAAACCTAAATAACCGACCTTATAAACATACATATCAGGCATACAAAACTGACGTTAAGAACCCATATAATTGACCATAAAAACCCATATAACTGATTTTCCAAACCTACAAAAGAAAGTTAATCTTGTGATATGAAATGAAATAAACCTACAATGTGTTAGTTATAAACCTACATAAAATGTTGCTGAAAACAGAAGATAAACTTACCACGAAGACAATAAAAACATACAAGGCTTGATTAACTAAATCGGCTACACCTTGGAGACGAACCTACAACACATGGCCCCTAATTTTGGCACAAACCTACAAGGAATCCAACACAGACCTACAAGAAGGACGACAAAAATCTACAAAACCAAAACTGTTAATCTACAAATCTAAACTACGAGAGGAGAAAAATCTAGTGATTCGAGGTTAAACAAACCTATAATGCATTACGTATAAACCTACAACAAACGATGATACCAACTGAAAATAAACCTATAAGGAAGACTACCAAAACCTACAAAGAATGATGAACTAAATCAAAAACACATGGGATACAAACCTACAAGGCAAAAACGTGGACCTAGATTTTTCATAAACAAAGAATAACACACAAACCTACAAAACAAGAACTATAAATCTACAACGCTTCAAAATTAAACCTACATAGAACGAGAAATGGCTTGTCGAAGTTCAGCTGAAAAATCTGTTACAAAAATGTACATAACACATTCTTTAAAATCGACACGGAATGATAACTAAACCTACAATACATGAGAAATTAAACCTGCAAATGAGACTTATTAAACCTACATTAATGGACTCATAAACCTATATAACTACACACATAAACCTACAATTCATCACATCTTCTCCTCGTATATCCCATATAACGTGGAATCACTCATTAATGGCAGTTTCATAATATTTTTTTCTTTTCAAAAGAAATAAGGGTAAAAGATTATATTTGTAATTTCAGTCTTTATGGACAAGAATTGTAATTAACACATCTTTTTAGACTAGTTTAGTAATTCACCCTTACAATAATTTATTTTTTCAAAAATTTCATTTATTAAGCAATAAGTATGATTTTCTTTCGCAATTCAGAAATTTTATTAAATAAAGAGGCCCAAGGTCAAATACATGGATTACAAAGCAAAAAAACTGGGCTTTTTAATTAAAACAAAGTACATTGCCAAAAGAGTGGATAAAACATCGCCGAGAAAGAAATTGAATGGGATCAAAAGGAAAGTACATCAGAGAGAACAAGAGCAAAGATGGAATCAAATATGGGTCTCACGCCAACATTCTGAGAATCACCGGTCGTTAGACCCAGAGATGAAAATTTTAGGAGGGTTTATTGGTGGGTGAATTTTAATGGATTTAGAAATCCTTATAGATTTTTTAATCCATATAGAATTTTTTAGATTTTAAAATCAAATAAACGTTAATTTGAAAATCAATAGAATAGATTTCTATATTAGAAAATGTTTGAGTATGTATTTCAAATATATTTTTTAGATAGAAGCGAGTATTTTTAGAGAGATTTTTAATTTTGTTAAGTAAGTATGATTTGAAATGAACGTATGATGAAAGAAATTCACACGTCAACTACAATGAACATCTTAAGAGAAAGTAAGACATAATGTTTCGAACCAGAGACTTGCGACGTATGTGAATGGGGAAAAATAAATTATTTGTCCCGATAAACACTGGAGATACTACTGAACACGACACGCATTGGTCTTTTTCACATACACGTCTATAAAGTTTACGAAGCGTAGCTTTAAGTTTTACAAATTGATCAAAGATTTACAAATTTTATAATGTTATCCTGAGGATAAGACAACGTCAAAAGCTAGCTTTTTCTTCTTTCGCTCTTGACAAAGTTTTTAACCTCTCTTCCCTCTCGAGGGGCATTAAATCATGTAGCATCAAAACTGTGTGCACAATTACGCAAGAATCTGTAAACAAAACCTAAAATGCAGAAGGATATAACATTGAGAGGTTGTTGATAATACATACTCTGCAATACTATTTACCTGTCAATTTTTCTTATGAGTTTCCGCAACCACGGTTTGAGTTCTCAAGATGAATAAGATCGAAAGGAAACTACCAGAGAGTAAACAAAGAAATCGATTGTGTTAGAGAAACAGAGATGGAACAATGGTGTGCTCATGAGAACCGTAAAAAGAGAAACTCACATAGAAGAAACAAGATTAGTGTTAAGGAAAGAATGAGCTTAATCGGGCGGCTCAATGGAACACGAAACCGCCTTTGATAACAACTAATTCTGTCAAAGAGCTGCACAATGATAAGCAAGACTTTATTATGAGCTGATCAAATAGTGTAGAGATCTATCTGATTGCAGAAGCTAACCTGGTTATAGTCACGACATCTCTGCACCAAGAACAGAGGTTTAAATCCTTTTTCTTTAGGAGTGGCTTCGATCTGTGACAGAAAGTTCTCCCTCTCTTCTTCTTTTGCATTAGCAGGAACATTAATCCTCAATGCACTTATATTTGGTACATTTTGTGAACTCCATGTTCTTCTTGTACCAGCTTTTTTATCTGCTTGTGCGCGGATTATAGCATCTGGACTTTCTGGACTTCCTCTCTCTTCAATGTCTATCACACAGTCAGGACTGTCATCATAACATCTAGTTTCTTTTCTGCCATTCATTGCACGTGGAATTTCGGCTAAGGAACTTGCTGTGGAATATCTCAAGTTGATGCTATCACTGTTAGGACTCTCTGAGGTTTGAGAAGATCCAGATAGAAACATCGCAAGGTCATCACGCTCTTCTTTGTTAAGATCCACCCAACGCAAAGGTTGTTTCCCGTTTTCACTTAAAGAGTCTTGCAGAGTAGATTCCACTCGATGAATCTGGTTTTCAATAGCGTTGACAAACTGTTTATGCCTGGTTAAAGTATTGTCATCTCGACAATGTCTATGACTCGACCGCACTGCCCTCTCAAACTCTTCCAACTGATTCACGACACAACAATATAACCAAAATCACTAAACTTGAATGAAAATTCACAAACAACACTCATGAGGAACCATGAAGATGACCCGGGAATGATCAAAATAACATAATTGTTTGAAGCTTCTTCTATACCTGCCATTTTGCTGTGCTCAAAGCTGCTTGGAGTTCTTTGCAGAGCTCGCTTGATTCTACGGATAATCGACCTTCTCTCTTCTCTTTAATCCACAACCTATACGCAGATTCCATTCTGGAAATACAATAAAGAGAAGAACACAGACAAGTTACAAACTTTGAATTTTCTATAATTTGATATCTCATATCCCTTCACCTATTGCCCCGAAATTGAAAGCTAACTTGGATCAAATACACAAAATACAGAAATCAGTGCACAAATTCCTCACTTAGATCATACTAAAGCCAACCCAATCTACAAAAAGAATTACTAGAATCCAGAGAAACATCTAACTCTAATAAAAACCCTATTTTCAAAAATTTCCGAGTTCAACATCACAAACTACACAAAACCATAGGAATCAACAAAAGCAGAAGAAGAATCAAAGTGAGACGAACAAAACAGAGAATCCGGAACATACATATCGGCAGATTCTTGAACCTCCTCGGCTGCGGAGAAAAAAACATCATTTTGCCATAGATCGAAGCTATTAGCTACCATCATCTTCTTAGACCACAACAAACAAAAAACCCTCAAATAAAAACCGAAAGTTTCGTCGACAAAAGATTCTCCGATTAAAATCCAAATAAGATTCTACTCCCTTCTCTTCTCTTATCTTCTCTTTACTTCTCTTCTTGGATTTGCTTCCGCAGAAAAGAAGGAATTTCTATTTTTCCAGCTTTCCGTTTTTATCTTAATTATTTAATTTTGCTTCTTCACTTTTGTGTTAATGGAAGTCGAAGATATAAAAATGAAGCCTGCATTAGTTGACCATATTTCATACGTGGCTTATTATCATTGGAAGATAACGTAAAGTTAATATGTTCTTACCCGCAGTGGATTATTGCTCTGTGTTAGGAACCAAGAAAAACATCAAGAATGTCCCTGGTGTTTGGGGCCCACCCATTTGCCAGAAATCAAATAGATTAATCTGATTTATTTTGTTTGTCTTCTTTATTTAATTATTTACAAGAGTCAAATGCTAATGACTCATTTTTTGATATTATTATAAATACATAACTCAACGGCAATTTAAGTAATTGAGAGTTGAAGATATTTGGGAGTGGGGGGATGTGTAACGCATGGATAGCAAATTCCCAACTAATTAATTAGATATAAATTACATCAAACTAAATTTAATGTCAACTTCTCCTAACCACAACCTTCTTAATGTTGTTGTTTCAGTCTCAACAACTAAGTAAATACGATTGTATTTACCAAGGCCAAATCTAGCTCATTAACTGGTGGTTCATTGAGCTGAATAAGGTTTTGAGATTGGCCTTGTCACACTTACCAACCTCTTTTGCAATATTAGGCTTCACTACTACAATATTTGTTTGTTGAGTTTTTAAGAAAATATTCAATTTTGCACTAACTAAGTAAACTAAATTGTTGACCAAAAAAAAAAATTTAAAAATTTGAAAGTCAAATCAATTTTGAAAATTCGATTCAGTTATTATTTTATTTTTTGTAGAAAACCTTCAAACAGAATTTTTTTTTCTTGTTTTAATAATAAACTTAAATTCGTGGATTTGAAATATTAAATACAACCTTTTAAATCATTTGTTCCTTAGCCTCTACCACCACAACTTTAAAAGTTTAATTCACCACCACAACTTTAAAAGTTCAATAAAAGTTTAGTGGTTTGTCAATAAAAGTTCAATCCTAGAATACTTAATCTCACATTAGAAGTTGTGATTTGCAAATTTTGTGTTATGGTTCAGACCAAAACGATTAGTGTTAAACTTAATGGTTTCGTCTGATGTTATTAAATCAACCAAACATTGTGAGGAACTTTTGGAGTCTGCCTTATGACTTGAGTATCAGCAAAATGGATAACATAATGATTATTCTTGACTACATAAAAAAGATAAAGATCAACCTCAACTAAAAACACATGAACCACATAAACGATGATCCTACAGTAATCTATTACAGTCTCTTCTAATTCATTTCTCCTTCTCTTCTTCATCTTCAGCTTCTTCCTTCAAATGATCCTCTAGAAACCCAAAAACATCTCTGTTTCTATTAGGACTATCCAAAGCTCTTTTTTCATGTTCTACCTCTGCTTCTTCTTCTTCATCTTCCTGTCTCTTCTTCTTCTCTCCTACCAATCCAACACTCTTCCTTCTCTTCACAACTCTCTCCTTCAACACACCAACAAGCTCTCTCACTGCCTTCTCTGCATCACTCCTATTCCTAATCAACACTTCACTTACATCAGCCGGTGTTATCTCTGCTTCCTCAACACATCCCTCCATCTCCTTCAAATCAACAACGTCGATATCCTCTTCCTCAAGCCGCAGATAATTTTTCAACAGAATCTTCAAAGCTGGAACCTTACAAAAACCCATGTGAATATGCATATCCATCCTCCCACTTCTTAATAGAGCTGAATCCAACTTCTCTATATGATTAGTCGTGAACACGAAGATCCTCTCACTCCCACAACAAGACCAAAGCCCATCTGTGAAATTCAATAGCCCCGAGAGTGTCACCGAGCTTCCAGGTTCATCCATCGACGTAATCGAACCCGACCCGTTTGTTAAACTTGGGTCATAACACCCATTCCTCTTCTTACTTCTTTCCCTTTTCGTCAAATTGATCGAGCAATCAATGTCCTCGATGACAATGATCGATTTCGAGCTAGTCTTCATCAACAGTTTCCTCAATTCTGAGTTGTTCTGAACTTCTGTGAGCTCTAGATCGTAGATATCATAACCAAGATAGTTCGCCATTGCAGCGATCAAGCTTGATTTCCCAGTTCCAGGAGGTCCGTACAGCAAGTACCCTCTTTTCCAAGCTCTTCCCGTCTTCTGATAAAACCCTTGTCCGTTCGCAAACTCTCTCAGATCTTCCATGACTCGTTTCTTCTTCTCCGGATCCATTGCCAAAGTCTCGAATGTGCTCGGATGCTTGAATCTCACCGAATCCCATGGATGGCTCCTGGAATCTAGCGAGACGCCTCTAGAGTTAGTGTAAAGAAGCCTTTCCTCGTTTCTCCGGCGAATCTCCTCGGATTTTCCAACAATGTAATCGAGGTAAGAATCTAGGACGAGGGTTTTGTCTCTCTTGTTGATTTGTAGCGTAAACCCTCGTTTCTCTTCCGGCATTGGTCTCCACGAAAAGCTCTGAACTTGACGCTGTACAACAACGTGTTCCCAAAGAACAGTGACGCCGTTAAAGACGTCGGTGATTCTATCGTTGTTAGAGAGGCCGAAAGTGACGGAACTTGAGTTAGGGACACGTGTCAGGCTTAGACGTGTGTTGTTACTACTCGAGACGGCGCCGTTGACAGTGACTGAAGAGCTAAGGTAAAGCTGAACGGCGTTGTAGAGCTCATTGGTGTTGACGCCGTCAATCTCCGTTATGTCGAAGTAGGTGTAAGAAGAAAACACGTGACGGAGGCGTGTCAAGAGGTGGACGAAAGCTAGTCGGAGCTCCGGTGGAAACACTAGCTGAAGGATTGTTTGACAAAAGGCTAACATGCCAACTAGAGAAGCCATTGTTGTCCAATAATCACTCATTTTCATCTTCTTTCTCTGTTAATCTAAACCAAAAAAGTTTTGATCTTTAAGAAGAAATAAGAGAATTTGAGAACTGGGTTTATGGTTTAATAAGAAGAGATAGAGTGGGTTTGGTAAAATTCTGCAGAAAAACTGATTTTTTGAAGTTTTTGTTCTTGAGATTTGGGAGGGAAAATGTTTTAGTTGAAGCTTTTGAGAGAAGAAGAGAGAGACGTTGGTAGGAATTTATTGAAATATGAAAGGATGGTTCAGTTCAATTTATAAAAAAAAATGAAGGGAAATGTTTTACTTCATTTTTAGAAAAGATAAAAATAGTTTTGAAATTTGTAAATATATTACCACTTGGTTGAAATTGTATGATTGTATGTATGGTGAAAATTATATAAGCAACTATTACTCAATTATTACATTGGTCCATATGGTTTCTAGACTTACAAGTTATTTGGATGAGACTGCCGAGAGGTAATAATGGTTACGCGACATGTAGATCTCACATCGGATACTACTCCACATTTTCCTTTTGTTGTCCAACTATATCATATAATGAAAATGAAGTTACTTTAGCTAAAAGTTTGAAACTTGGAAGGTGAAGAATGATAAAAAGAGAATATAAAGGACAGTACCAAATAAATGGATAGGTTTTTACTCTTACACGAAATGAATCGGACAAACAAGTACAATGAGTGAAAATACTATAAACATATAGTTTTCGTAAAAATCAAAAATGAAATACCTTCTTTGAGACAGGCAAGAATCAATAATTTTAGGTAGATTGGTTCAATGTAATGTTTTATTGTTTGGTTCTAGTGTTGGACGGATAATGATCATTGTGTAATTGTAATGTTGTCTTTGAAGAAAATAGAGAAGTAACTAGTAAAAGCAAAAGGAAACATGAGGGTCTAGTTTAGGGTTTATGAGTGTGACTTACAGTTGGATTTGTATTGTTTTGTTGGGACTTTGTTATATTATTCTTCAAGACACTCGAATTTACGTGGGACATCTTTGTTTGTCTACATTTGCATATCAACATCTATCACCATTATACTCAAAACTCGCTTTGCTTTCTTTCAAATCTCCATCTAATTCCGACATTAATAAGCCTTATCAAAGTCCTAAATTAGTTAAAACACCTTTAATGACAATCAATCTATCGGTTGAACTCCTAGACTAATTAAATGACTAAAGGTTACTTTTTTTAGTTTTATATTCCATCAACTTTTTAATATAAATTATTTTGCTTGAATTCACGCTAAGTAAGAAATTTTTTGTTTTTGTATATTATAAAACTGTTATCATTTTGTATTGATATTGATTTTTTTTTTGTCAACGACAAATTATATTGGACTACAACTGGCCGACTTAATAGCCAAATTTCTACCTAATGTAGGCGGGGAGACTCGATCCTTGGTTGTGCAAATAAACTGCCTTATGTGGACTTACCGTCTGCCACTAAGTTAAGAGCCATTTGCTATTGATATTGAATTAACAAAAGTAAAGAAAAGTTGTTTAAAAGAAAAAAAAAATATATGAAGATTTAAATTTTATCTTTAACTTGACTATTTGTTTTAGTTTTAGAAAATAACTTCTATTTTGAAACAAAGAACTTTTAGAGCAATTTATATTATTAAACGGAAGGAGTACTAAAATAACAAAAGAAAAATACAATTTTAAATTACATAAGCCTGAACACAAAAAATAGAACCTAAAAGGAGACACCAAATGATTTAAAATCAAGAAAAGGTTAAGATAGAACTACTGAGAAAAAGATTTGTCAAAATAACAATTATACATCCGATAATTTCAGTTTTGCAGACTAAAAAAATTAAGTGTGGAAGACGAATCTCATATAATGAACTAGGCTATAGAACCGGCATTAAGGATTCAATTGTTCATATAAGAAATAGCAAAACAGATAACAACTTGTAGAAGACTAGATGTCTTAAGATCTTGGAAGTTGAGACAAAGAGCGAAACGAAATTAACCGGAAAATATTGTACTTAAAGCTTGAATTGTTTTCCATTAGAAAACCTTGAACTGTAGAGACTATTGAGTCATCATCAATGCAGAAATTTACCAATGAAAATGATCAACTTAATTACAATATAATTAGTCTCCATTACATATATTAAGGTTAAACAAAATTGTCAATCGTTGGTAATGGAAAACAGACGATCGATATTTGATTTTGCCGACAAAAAATAAACAAATTATTGACGTTTTTTCAGGTTTTTTAAAATAGGGAAAAATTGGTGAGATATGTAAAAGAGATGACACAGAATGACAGTGACAGTAGATAAGGTCCAAGTTACTAGAGTCACTTTTTCAGAACTGTGGAATCTCCCAACACCATCAAAATCTTTCATTTATTGTTACTCTGTTAATTTATAGTAAAACGTTTTCGAAATATTGAACTGAATTAACTCAAATTTGTTTATTGATGAGAAATTTGGAAATTAATATAAGAACTCAAAAAGCAATTACGTATCTTTAGAAAGCATTGGTCGATATTGTGGGGAAGAATTTTGGGGGAAAGATTCTGTGCAGAGATCCACTGGTGATTCTGGTTTTGGAGTTTACTATCCTCTGGTTCCGAGCTAAACCCAAAAGGGCCAACAATTGAATAATCAAATATTAAATGTCATTTATAAGACTATTTTTAATATTATACTATTATTGTGTAATGTTACAAGGCATCTCTCAAGTACAATTGGCATTTACTTTTGGAACTCACTCTCTTTGGCCTTTTCTTATAATGAGAAATATCATTCACTTCACTATTAAGACTATCTACACAAATTGTTTCGGCCTTTGAGGTAATTTTCATTTTGGCAAAACAAGAAAAGATAGATTTATTATTTACAATTGGTGTGTTGTTGAGAGACTTGTCATAATTCACCTTAAAGAGGTAAGAAAAAAAAAGAGATGACGTTAAAGAGAAGCAAACTCTGTGACTTCTTACATAATTGGCTTCGAGACCATTACCCTCTCTGCCACACTCATCCCCCAAAATTACTTATTTACTACAACTACCAAACAAATTTTAACTACTTGAAAAGACAAAAACTTAGTAATTCTTAACTAATGAAACGTGTGTTATACAGAAGCTATACTCTCTATAATTTAATGCAACAAAATAGAATTCTTACACATCTTTCATTTCTTCTCTGCCAAATTACTTAGAGCAACATTAATGATAGTTTTGTGTTAGGATTTTTTTAGTATTATTTTATTAATATATTTGAAAAAAGTGTGTTAAGAAATGTTAATTGGATATGAATTTCTAAGAAAGATTAATGGTAGTTTCTTAAAGAATTATTTTTTTTTGGTTCAAAAATAAAAATAACTTTAAATAACATAGTTATTAATGCAAATTAAAACTTGTAAAACATACTCTTAGATAGAATAAATAATATAAAACACAAACAATTTAGTCTAAATTGGTGGAAAATTTAGTCCATATATGCTCGACCAAATCGTTTTTCAATTGTTCATGGATAGTTCAATCACGAATTCGAGTTCTACTGGCCATCATATTAACGAGATTTGAAGGCATATTAGTGGAAAAGTTGAAATCTACCGTTGTACGTCCAAAAGATTCCACCTCTATGAATTCGTTGACGTCTAAAATTTGATGTGCCAACTTGATGAGATCATCATGATTCATTTCACTTGCCATTTGAGTTGTGGCAGCTTGGTAAGAACCCGCAAACTTACATGTCATCTCATTGATCTTGTTCCATCTCATTTTGCACTGCCCTGTCCTTCTCGGTTTCATAGGATATGCATTTGGACTTGCAGCAAAATACTGAGCAATCCGCAACCAGAAACCTTCTCCTCTTTGCTCATTCCCTACAATGATATCTTTGCTTGTGTTTAAACAAGCATATATCAAGATCAAATCTTCACAGACTGTCCAAGAAATCCTCTTGCTCTCTAACCGTGTTCTTCCTTCAGATTCACCAAGAGTCGAACTTGGTGATGGCTGAAGGAATGGTGAACTTTGTTGACTACTTAAAAGATCCATGAAGTTAGCTGGGTTATCAGAGGGATTCTTCTAGGTTTAGGGGTTTTTTAAAAGATTTGTTTTTAGTTAAACAAGGTGAGAGTTTATTTTATAAGCACACATTAGGTTGGAGTTAATACAAAGAACTTTTCTGGTTAGCATTTAACACACACACAATTACAATTACAGATAACCTTCTTTTCAAGCATTCAACACACAACATTCAACTCACAACCTACTTTTTATTGCCATAATTCAGGTATATAATATTATCAACTAGAACATAATTCCAGGTTAACAACTCTTAGAACTGATTACGGTTATCTTTAATGCACCTAAAGATAGTTTTTGTAAGTACATGAAGTTGGTGAATCAGTGGCCTACACTGTTTGGACTTTGATTGTTGTTGAATAGGCGTTGGAGTAAGCACAAATGTGGTGACATAAGTCCAGTGTTTAGTACCCGATACACCCAGTAAATATATAACGCATTTTCTAATAAAAATTACAAGAATTGGCAGATATAGTATGTATCCAAATTTTTCATAATATGGTACATTTGTCTTCGACCAGTGTCAAGTCTACATATTTGATATTGATTGTTCTATAGAAAAATATTAAGAACCCAATAATAAAACGCAAACTAAAGTAAGTATTTTCTTGGCGGATAATTAAATATACATATAATATTTTTATAAAAAATTGATTTCAGATAACTTTATAAGTATGAATAATGTTTGGATCATGGATCGCTTCTTCTTTTTTAACTGATAAAAAATTCAAGTTAATATCTAACAAGGGAGAAACTCGGGAAATACCTTTGTCAAAAATATGCTCCAAAGGATTTGCCGTCTTCATACTCCCCAAAGTGCACAACTTCACATGTCGGGTCACCAAATCCAAATCACATAATTACTTACATGATGTGAGCATCACATATTTATTCAAAGAGAAAATGTTGTACATAGTCTCAATATGTTATTGTTTGAAATACCTGCACTCTATTGCGGATTGATCCCCGATTCCATCTGCAAATATGAATAAAGATAACCTCAAATCAGAAAATGTTAAGTATTGAAGGCTATGATTTGATTCAGCCTCCATGTATTAATGGGTAACAAAACCACACCATTTAAAGTCAACCACTATTTGGGTGAATACTGAAGGCTATTCAAACTAATCCCTTCAAGAAAGCTTTGATTTTCAAACTTTGTAGCCCAAGAGAAAAGTTAATTCATTACTCAGATCATACTTGTATCAAACATGTGAAAATGAAATAGGAAGATGATCCATTGATCAAAGGAACACAATATCTTTAAATTTGCTAAGCGATTTATGTTATAAAAAAACTAATCCTTTCTAGATGTTCTCATATAAGAATGCTTAAAGTCTTTTGATGTTTTATAACAATGTAAACACAGAGAAGTTCAGGGGAAGTGTTATACGCAAATGAAAAATCCAATGTTCATATAAGAAAATTCTTGTGACTGCGTAAACATAAGTGAATGGATATATCTAAAATTCTAAACTCATTCCTTGATCTGAGGAACACAACTTTTTTAACAATTACTTGAAAATTCATCAAGAAAACAACTTAAATTTTCATTGTACAATAATCAGGAGGGAAAATAAAGCCAAAATCACCACTATACTGATGCAAACTAAGAACTCAAAAGAATACTCAACCGCAATTACGCAAGATATCGATTTAAGAGAGATGCAATAAGAGTCGATCCCAATTTGCAAATCATATAGTTTAATTACCATTAGTGATGATGGCGCTGGTTTGTGGCGGAACCTTGAACTACTCTGCTGCGAATTTCAGAACCGCCGTGAACGGAACTCCTTCCGGTACGCTGAAACTGATTGGAGAAAAGAAAAAAAACAACCCGTAGATCAACCACAAGCAAATCAAACGCGTAAAACGAAAAAACAACAACAAATTCTCGATTTCCATACACTTTGAAAGGAAGCTTAGGATCCAGCAAAGTAAATACTAGTAGGATCAGAGAAGCGTAGAAGCGATAGACTCACCAGCACCATCTTTGTCGAAGAGGCTAAAAGCTTCCTTGGACTCGGAGATCTGTTCGTCAGTGAGTTGATCCGCCATAGATTCTAGAAATCTGTCTGTGACATGAACGGCGATGGCGATTCAATTTCTCCTCCTTGAGACATGAACGGTGGATTGAGCGAGGATATAAGGTTTGCAAGAGAGAAACGCGAGACCCCTACCTTCATTTTTTTTCATTCAACCAATGAATGGAAGCCACGTGTGCGTTTCTAAAATGGCAAAGCGTTCCTTATTTTAGAAACGTGTCTAACATAAACATTCATTTTTATTTATTTTAAACCAAAATAATCCTAAGAAATCACTTTAGAAATGCCGATAATGTTGCTCTTATAAACTAGGTAAAAATCCGTGTTACGCTGTAAATTTATTCTTTATAAATTATTTTGTGAAATTGATGTGATCATTACAATGTTAATGCAACACGAATTTAAGTTCAAATATAAACATTAGTAACAATCACCGAATTCTTTGTTCATTAAATCGAATTTTACCGGTTTTGACATTTTAATCAAAATCTGATGGTTGTTTAGAAAGGAATAAGGTAATAGTGCAAATAGCAAAATGAAATAAGGTTTTTTGTTTGAATTAACAAATGCGGTATAATTTTTTTTATAAAGAAACCATAATCCTGAGTCTTGACTTATCCATCTTTAATCAAATAATTTTTTTTGGCACTTTAACTATAAAATGCATAGAAAGAAAAAGATGATCTTCATAATCTTAGATAAGTTTATAATAATTAAAGAATAGTACAATTGACACCTAAATCATATTCTGCCTTTGCTCATTTGATGTTGTTTGCATAAATTCCAACATAAAAGGCCTAGAAGAATTTCATATTACCAAGAGAGATTGTATCCCTCAGCCACTACAAACACGAAAATTGAGAAACAATGACCTTAAATCATGTGTATTAGAGAGACCCAATAGGGTCTTTTAAAAAAAAATATATATATTTTTTGTAAAAAACGGAACCAATACGGGTTCGTCACGTGGCGAACCCGTATTGGTTCGTTTTTTACAATATTTTTTTTTTTTTTTTTAAGAGACCCTATAGAGTCTCTCCAATAATCATGCTCTTATAATCCTTGACAAACGAAGAGATAGTCATAAGAAGCTCCACATGGACGGTTTTGCACTCTTTGATCGAGTTTCCTTCCATCTTCTGAAAACAGTGGTCTAGTGCCATGGATGCTTCTCCTCTCATCATCAAAAGAGTGTATTGATCCTATCACCGAACAAGAAGTCATGAGAGAGAGTAAAACAAAACCAAAGAAAATAACTATGATTAAGACATTAAAGATTGACAGAGCTTGGTTGCAGTTTATATGAACTCTCTTCTTCGTGGACCATCATAAAAAACATGTTCTTTATGGAAAGAAAGAGAAGTATTGCCTTCGCCGTACATCATCGACACAACGTCTAACATTCTTGGTCTATTTTCTGCGTTTTCTTGTGCACACAACAGAGCAACATGAATGCATGTCAAGACTTGAGGGTTCTCAAGTCTAGAATCTCTCCCAAAGATGGTACAATTACTTCGTGAATTCGGAACATTGAAGCGTCGCAACGAATGCATACTCACATCAAACATTGATCGAGGAATGTAGAGTTTGGGATTGAAGAAGAGGAAGCATTTTAATGAAGGGTTTCGAATTGAAGAAGTGGAAGCTTCAACGAGATTAGACTCACTCTCTATGATTTTACGGAGATGATCTCTAGAAGACCCTTTCAATTCTCGGCAGAAGTGAAACACCGTTGATTTAATGAATAGATGGCGTTAATTTTGATGACATGTTTTAATGTCATGATTCTGTTGGTTGATTAACAAGATTCCTAATGTGTCTTCATATAATTATTTAGAAGTGAGTGTTTTATTCCATCCGTTTCACAAATGTTTTAGGAATTTTACATATTTTTAAGAAATTGTAAAATAACAATTTAACCTCATTTATTACAAAATAAAAGTTCACTAAGAAGAGAAAGAAAAAAAAGATGGAGGGCAAAACAATAAATCTTTAGTTATTAAATATGCATTAAAAAATTAAAATCTGTCCTAATATATAAATGTTTTAAGTTTTTGATTTGTTCCATTTTATAAGATGTTTTGTAAATTTCAATAAAGAAATTAGTGTAATAATTTTTGATTTTAATGTTTTTGTAATTTTTTTTGTGATTCGTCAAACTATAATAAATTAGAATACTAATTAATTTGTAAGATAAATTATTAAACCTTTTTTAGTAAGTGTGCTTTTTACCAAAATATCTAACATTGTGAAACGGAAAGTAGTATGTCGTAAAAAAAGTTATATTAGAAATCCAAAAAATATGAGATAGTGAACAAACTAAAGCTAAGATCATCAAGGTCTTAATATGTTATATACGTTCCAAAATTAAGATTCGTTACAGTTTCTTACACAAAAGCAAAAATATAAAGTAAAGTCGACCAGATTTTAACCAAAAAAGGGTTAAAGAAACATTATACATATGATCTCATTTAAACTTACATTAGTTCGCATATAGAGTTCTCTATCTACTCCTATACCGGATTTTTCCATTTGAATCAAAGAACCTATTCTCTGATTTAGAATCAATCAATGGCAATGATCAAGAAGCCAACGGAAACATACATGAGGAAGACAGGGTATAGTGCCAGAGCTTTCCTTCTCGGGTTCACGGCGGCGCTCATGAAAGGATAAGCGGCCCAAGAGCTCCAGGCAAGAGTTACAGACACGACGATCATTTTGAGTATCACATTGTCCTTCAACATGCAGATCACTGCTCCAACGTCCAGTGGGAAGAGACAGTAACCAAGAAGACTTAGGCTTTGGAAAAAGATTATATTTCCTCCCTGAAAATTGCATATTTTTCATAAACAAGGGGATTTTTGCATTTGTAAAAATCAGAACTAGTCATAAGAACGCGAAAAAGTATATGGCTTGTGTACACATACATGAATAAAAATGTGAGCTTACCAGGAGTAACACATTTAATGTGAGGATCACTGCCCCAGCTGCAAGTAATGCAAATGCCACAGCAAATACTTCCGACTGGATTTTACAGAGAAAAAGAATGAAACCGTAGCAATTTAAATAGACAAAGAATACATCGAAATTCTAGCGGATATGTATGAATGTAGTTGCCATTTTACTTCAGGGACTAAAACTGAGATATCTCGCAATGCAAATGCTGCTAAAAGTAGATTTTAGATGGGGAATGAATACATGGATGTGGAGTATTTCATAGTTATATGAAATCATTACATTCCAACAAAGTCACAAATTCATGCCTTTGCGAATACATGATCTATATATTACAAGTCCATTTGAATTCACAACAAACAGATACCTTGTTCAATCCTTTGATTTCACAAATCCTATTATACAATTCAGTTCTTGGCAGGATCTAAGTACTAGCCAATTAAGCTGCAAGCCTGTGGCTACATGAGTTTAAAGTGAAGATCTTTGATACGAAAAGCTTTCAATCAGATCTTACACATCAAATGCTGCTCGTGTAAGACAAGAGAAGATTCAATAGAATAAAAGAACTATTCCGTTGCTCATTCAATCAATTCTACTAGTCCAACTTCAACTACCTTAGACTACGAATCAAAATTAAGAGCAATGATACAGGAAGCAACATTCTAATGGAACTCTCAATCCAGCTAATATGTCACCGTTTGACGCACTTGATACTTCTATATTCCTCATTTCGAGTACATGAACATTCCAACGATAAGGAATGCTATTAAATTGGAGATGCTAAAGCTAAGCTAAGATTCCAAGTTCATAAATTGATCACAGAATGGCGAAGCCAATGCATAGAGTTCTGCATCCATTAAGGTTTCGAAGAAAAGAAAGCTGAAATCAAAATCCAAAAATCTTACCTTCTTGACCGAAGCAGACCACGAAAGAGTAAGCCCCAAGAACACAATAAAGAAAAAAGGTCCCCATAGATCCCAATCCCTAAGAGCTTTACCAGGATCTTCCCTATACGGATTCGGAAAAACCACAAGCTTCAAATTACTCACGATCCGCGATAGATCTCGCTTTACAGTATCCCACACAGGCTCCGTCAATGTGTTTGGCGGAGATCCGAATCCGCTTCCTCCAATCGTCTTAGGATCTTCGGAGCTGCTTGAGTAACCTACCGACGGAATCGGCGGAGGAGCTGGAGCAGGCATCACCTTCTGAGTGGAAGAAGCCGACGGCGGATGCGGTGGAAGATTGGATTGAACGAACGGTGTGGAAGAAACGGGAATCGATGGACGATTCGGACTTGGCGGTCGAGCAGGAAGAACGGTTCCGGGACCAGATTGAAAGCCATCGTTCATCATATTCTCGATCTCGTCGATGTCTGATTGAGAAGATTGATATAACGGAACCGTATCATTGTGCGACATTGTCACTCACCGGAGAATAATTGAAGATTCCGGCGATGATTTGGAGATTATCCCGGGAAAAGGTAAAAGCTTTGATCTGGGCGAAGAAATTGAGTTCAGATCTGACGAAGAAGCAAATAAGAGATTTTTTTTGGGTGAACAAGAAGCAAATTAGAGATTACTAAAGGGTAAACTAAAATAAACTAATTATTTTAAAATAAACGTGTCACGCGCAACAAAATATTGTGTTGTTTTTTTCTTAATCAAGCTCACTCACTAATGTTTTCTTGGTTTATGATATGTGAAGAAAATGATGGTAGAAATGTTTTTCATTGAATTTAAGTTTATGATTAGGATGCCTTGTTATAATAGGAGATTTGATTATTTTGATTTTTTTAAATTATGTTTATTTAGTTTGGTATATTTAAATTGATATTTTAAAATATTATTTTAAAGATGTTGTTTTACATTCTTTAATTGATATTTTACCTTTTTTAGTAATTGCGTATGTAAGAAGCATTGAACACGTTTCTCATATTTCTTACAATACAAGTAAATTAAAAAATTTAACAAACGAATAGAAAAGTATATTAAACTAGGGTTTCTTTTTAACATGTTATACTATTACTTCCATATAGAAGAAAAAAAAACTATCATTTTCGTAAAACAAATACATTTTTTTATTATACATACATATTCATAGGAGTAAGTAATGACACATAATAGTTTCCACTATTGGACAACGATATACAACGAAAAGAATCAAAACAAAAAAAAAATCTCACACATAGACAATCAATAAACAGAGCAATATAACAGAGGAAGATAGAAATTCTATGCTCTGGCTGTACATTCCCGAGGGATTCCCTGAGGAAACCTCTTATGGTCCGTACAGTAATTGTAGATCATGTAATTCTTCTGAACCCATCTGAGTCTAGCTTGGCTCGTTGAATCCATCTCCTGAGTGTACCAATTAGAGTTTGGTTTCGAGCTACATGACGATCTTCCATTAGAATTCACACAAGCATCAATCTTAATGTTTCTGTAAGCAGCTGTGAATGGAGCTTTTGACCAATCTGTCTTAACCAAACCGCCTCTTGTTGCCCAATCGTCTGCGTTCCATAAACTTGCGTAGAGTCTCATTGGCTTGCTCTTAGGGAACAAAACACCGATTGATTCTGAGTTTTTGAACTCTCGAATTGGTGTATCATCGATGGTGAATCTAAACAAAAACAAAAACATAAAACAAATTAGCTTAAGCCTTAAGGTGGTGTTGAATAAGTTTACGTGTTGAGCAAGAAAGGTTAGGTTTTTGAACTTACATGATTCTTTGAGGGTTCCAGAGGATTGAGTAAGTGTGGAAATTAGCAGTTGGGTCGAACCAAAGATGGAATTGTTGCTCTTTGTCACCTTTACCTTGAGTATAGACATTAGTATGTAAAGTATAAGGATCTCCACTAAGATTACCCAAAAACTCGAAATCAATCTCATCCCAAGTCGATCCTGGTGATTTCAGCTATTCAGAAACAAAACACAAAACTTATCAAGATAAACTCTTTTCCAAAATCCAAACTCAAACACACATAAAAGTTAAGTAAAAGAACTTACATAGAAAGTTGTGACAGTTCCTGCAGAGTTACCAGGAACAAGCTTCATCTGAACATCAATCTTACCAAACAAATACTCTGTTTTGGATTGAAAACCAGAACCAGAAGATTTATCTAAAGTAAGAGTAAGAAGCTGGCCGTTGTTAAGAATCTTCCCACGACCATCTCCCCAAGTAACATCAACATCACGGTTAAAATCAGCCACAGAAGGTGAAATCGCCGCCAAGAGAAGAGTGGTGAAGAAGAATAATTTGAAAGGAGACATAGTTTTAAAGTATAGGCGTACGTGTGGGTGTGTTTGGTGAGGAATGTGAGGGAAAAAGAAGAAGAAAGAGAGATATATATATAGTGTTGAATTAAGAGAAGAGAGTGGGTGAACAAAAGGAGGCTAATATCAAGACATTGCATGCAAGATGTGTTACAGCTGGAGCTTTGAGTTTCTCCGTCATTTGGTTACTCATTTTAATTTACCATTTTTGACTTTTTTTATAAATTATTGTTTTATATAAAACATGGGCTAAGTCGTTAGCTTCTGAATTCGAATTCTTTGAGTTTCATTTGGGGTAGGGTACTTGGAAATTTATCAAATGAAAAATATGGTTTTTTCTGAATATTATTTGGAAGATACTAATGACCGACTAAAATACCAAAATCGATACGCATGAAAACAAATCGATCTGAACCAATGAAATCATTTATTAAGAACATTACAAATATCTATTTATATATGTATATATATTGTTTAAATTCTTATATTTATATTTTGTATGCGTGGTTTATGTCTTATTGACTATAATACCAAAAGAACAATCATGTTAGATGTGACTATTGGCTTTCTTTTTGGTGATAACTACATTTTTTATTCATAAATTTACTTTTTGGGTGGTAATTA
>JAKUCM010008569.1:0-26405 GCA_023374145.1 Lepidium sativum | reverse complement strand
AACTTTTGCCAAGAGTGAGTCAGGAAATTCTATTAACCTCCATAATTGTTTCGCCAGAAGAGCCGTATTAAAATCTTTGAGTAACCGAAATCCCATACCCCCTTTGAATTTCGGTTTACATAAGTCATCCCATTGCATCCTATGTATTCCACCAGAAGACGTCGAATTTGCCCACCAAAAATTTGCAATTGCAGATTGCACTCTCCTGATGACAGTTTTGGGTACCCGATAACAAGTCATCGCATAAGTTGGTAGAGCTGTCAAAATCGATTTTATCAAAATCTCCTTTCCAGCCTTGGATTGGAATTGAGTTGACCAATTTGCAACTCGGCCTTCCAATTTTTCTGCCACATGCGAAAATTTTCGCTTTAGAACCACCAATACTCTCTAGTAGACCCAGATACATTCCCAATCCACCCATATTCCTAATACCCATTATATCTTGGATTCTGGTTATGGCAGCATGCCTTACCGACTTACCAAATTGGACAGAGGATTTATCGAAATTGATTTTCTGCCCAGACATCAACTCATACTCCGACAGCACCCTAAATATTTGTGTGGCCTCCACAACAGAAGCCTTCCAAAAGAATAACATATCATCCGCAAAAAGCAAATGAGAGATCACTAGGCTCTCCCGCACAATTTTTATACCAGTTATAAGAAGACTCTCCATAACCTTATTCAATTTAGCAATCAGGACTTTTGTGCACAATATGAAGAGATACGGCAACAGAGGATCGCCTTGCCGTAATCCACGGAACGGAACTATTCTTCCCCCCCCTCCCCCCGCCACCCCATTAATTAAGACCGAATATTGTACTGAAGAAATGCACCACATAATGCACTGTACCCAATTATTACAGAATCCTAATTTTAGCAGCAAAGTTCGTAAAAAAGATCACTCGACCCTGTCATATGCTTTACTCATATCAATCTTTATTGCCATGAAATCACCTTTCACAGAATTATTTGATCTGAGGGCATGAACCATCTCCTGGGCAATTAGAATATTATCTGAAATCAAACGCCACGCAACAAACGCAGACTGTGTTTGGGAAATAAGTTTAGGAAGAACTCTTTTTAACCTTAAACACAATACTTTAGAAATGATCTTATAACTAATATTACATAAGCTAATTGGTTCAAAATCGGTCATTCTTGTAGGTCGAGAGAGTTTTAGAATAAGACAGATATTTGTCTCATTCAAACTTTTCTCAAAGATACCCGATTGTAGGAAATAGTTCACTAAAGACACCAAATCCCCTTTAAGTATGTCCCAAGAGTGTTGATAAAACTGAGCCGTCATTTCGGGTTCATCAGAAAGAGGGCACTCTTGACTTCTAACTCAATAGCTGGACACATCAACATCCGATTATCGAAATCCATAATCATATGTTCTAAATCCTCTAATACGACACTACTAACACCATTAATCAAAATGGCTCTATTTGCAGTATTCCTATCTATTATTTTGGAGATTTATAATTCTTCTAGAAGAGGTTGGTAAAATATTTCATAGCCTCGTGTACTATGTCTGCCTCTTTGGCGACCTTCAAACCTCTTTCAGTTTGTAAACCAGTTATTCTATTCCGCGCACGTCTCTGTTTCACTAAAGCATGGAAAAATTTTGTATTCTCATCTCGAGCCCGTAACCACGGATTTCTAGTTTTCTGTTTCCAATATATTTCTTCCTCAAGATATGCCTCCTTTAATTTAGCATTAGCATCAACCACCCCAACAGGTTCTACATAAGAATTACTCATAGAATTCTCCACCAACCGTTTTAAATCCAATATTTTTTGCTGCCCCGGTTGAACAGTTTCACTTCTCCAGTGTGAGATTTCCTTACGACACCTCCTAGTCTTTTCTGGAAACGAGATGGGCCTATCAATCCGAGATCCCTCCCATGTCTAACTTCGTTCTACTATTTCCTTAAATCCCATTTTGCCGATCCACCTTTTATCAAAGCAAAACCGATTATGTCGAGAAGTACAAAGTTGGTCCTGAAAACGTCTGAATATTGTCCGATGATCAGAACCTATCATTTATAGGTATTGAATTTCCCCCAATGGAAATAATTCGTGCCATTCACCATTACCATAAACCTTATCCAGAACACACCAGACTATTTCATTACTACGAACTCCTCGCTAGGACCATAAATTTCTAATTTTTAGGAAATCCAGCATACCACAAACCCTTAGCATCTGATTAAAAGGGACAAAAGATATTGGGCTTCTGAGAACCCCTCATTGTTTCTTATGATTACCCGAAATCTCATTAAAATCTCCCCAATTATCCAAGGCCCAAGTCTAGTTGTACTCATCCTTATTAGGTGTTCCCAAACATATGCTCTATTTCTCATAACCGGTTCACCATAAATAAATGTTATATGTGACCGGACAGTACCTATGTCCAAAGAAATATCAATCATATTTTTATCTTTGTAATTAATTTGATCATGATAATTATCCTGATCAAATACTACTAAGCCCCTACTTGTCCCAATAGGTTCAACCGTTGTCATAAATTGATAACCTAAATGCAATAGCAATTTTTCCATAAAATAAAAATTATTTTTAGTTTCTGATACAAATAAAAAGTCTGGTTTACAACCTTTCCAAATATCACGAAGAAAACTTATTGTCAATTTGTTGCCAATACCCTGACAATTCCAATACAGAAATTTAAAAATCATTGATTAGATTTCATGGAGTCTTTCTCTTGCTCATTCTGTTTGCCTTCCTTTGGCTTACTATGTCAATGTGGAACACGAGGAGACATAGTGCCTACGATCGCCATTTTCTTGGTACACACGAATCTGAGTGGAGTTAGCATGGGACTACCAACTTTCCCAGCCTCTGAAGGAGGCTTGACCAGTTTCGCCTCTTTGCAATTCTCCATCTTGGCTACAAATTCCTCATGAATCAAGGCTTCCTCCTCCTCCGTTAAAGCTTGGTGAGTACTCAACTCTGCCTCTACCGCAAGCTCCTCTAGGACCGAGTCCTCCATAGCATCCAGGTATGCCAAAAGGCCTTCAGTCCCACCAAGGTGATGCTGCAGAGAATCAACATCCGCGCTTGGTGGCAGATCCGACTCCAAATACCCCTCCATCGTAGGGTCCAAAACAGCAGTTACTATATCCACATCACCCTCATTTTGAAATAAGGGCCGTCTGACCTTCTTAGCGAATAAAGGTAATTCGAGCTCACCAGTCCCAGTTTCCTGCATAAAGAACAAAAAATCTGAGACACGTCCACTTGGAAAGTTAAAGAAACGAAAGTACAGGAGTAATATCACCTGCCCCCTCGTATCCACCATGGCTGGAGCAACAAAGACACCTCTGCCTCTCTTATCCCCACAGCCTTAGTTATTAGCGATCTAGACTTAGCAACAACAACTTGTGATTTTTTCTCTGCTAAGACTACTCCCTTAAAACTCTTGTTACGATCTGCTTGACCATCAACTCGAAACCAATCCCCTAACACCTCTTTTATTTCCGATTTTTCCTTATAACATGCACTAGTCTCATGTGTCATTCTATAACACATCGTACAATAGCCAACTAGTCGTCTATATTTAAACATAACCTTTGACTCCCTATCCTCATCCAATTCCAGAACATACGAGAAGATTAAAGGTTTGCAACACGGTAATTCAATCAAAACCTGCCCCTTATCCACTTCTACTTTAATCACCGAACCTAATGAGGTAGCCACTTATTGGTAGACCTCATATACCCTATACTCAAACGGTATTCCAGTAATTCTCAGCCATAACTTTATACTACTAGGATATTTCGCATCAGCCATAGCCTTCCATGGGTCATATGACACCATCCAACCATCAAAGTTAATAGACCCATAGTCCAAGACACTTACCAGATATGTTTTGGACTGGAACTCGAACTGGAAACGCCCATTGCCCAAATTTAGGCCCTTGAATTTTCCCACCAAGCTCCAAAATTGAGGCATTCAGAACAAGAATGTATCTACATTCTGAACCTGAGGATTCAAACAACGTCCCATTAGTACCTTGGAACTACGTGCTAATAGAGTCGAGTTCTCTATTTTCGGAATCTTAATTTTGAGGACTCGGGGAGGAGATTCTGCATCCCCGCCCTTATTTTTTGACACAACCTGGGCCATTAACCGAGAGAGCCAAACCAAATAGAAAAGATTAGAAAGCAGAAAACAAGAGAAATGATTACTGCGATGCGTCATGATCTTATTTATCCTCTGCAAATTGCGGAATATTCCTTTTTGGAAACCATATCCAAAACACCCACCGAACCTATATCTTAGGAGCCCTAACAGAATGATAAGCTTAGCAGACTCACTATCTAATTTGAAGAATCTCCCTTTTAAAATTTCAAAGCACCTCCAACTCCTTAAACTGCTCGTAACTATAGCCAAATTAGTGACCCGAAATCGTAATTGAACTGAAGCTTGTCCTACGACCCTACCATAAATGACCAAGCATTCCAATGCAAGCCAAAACCTTGTACCCTTGAATGAAACTATTGAAACCACAAACAATGGACACGCACCACAAACCTTAGGATCCCCTGAAACAAATAGAACCATATATCCAGCACTGCCAGCTCCAAGAAGGTAAACGACACTCTTCCCTCTTATAATATCCGAGCTACCTTTACAAGTTCTCTCGCCATGTACCTCAGCCACACAAGAAAAAAAGTAAATTAATCCCTGACTAATCGTATCAGTAGACACTAAAAATACATGAGAATGATGGCTTACAGACTCTATGTGACCTAATCCGAGAACATCAACTCTAGACTCAGTGTTTGATGAAATCCAACAATTCTGTAAATCACAATCCTGACTAGATTCTATACTCCCCGAGTTAACAAAATGAAGCACTACTATGACACATATACAACTCGGAAACCAACTGACCCTCAGAGCCCTTAACCTGACAAAGAAGTAAATGTGACTCTTCGACAGCGGACTCCACCACTGAGGGCAAAAGCCCCGCCTATCGAAGGATCCCATTACACCTCCACTAAAGCCACACTACCATCTCTGGATCACCCTAAACTCATCCTCTCCGGAGATAATATTATCTGAAAGATTGACTTTAGTCCCCAGAAACCTTACACGAAACCAGCAGCAACTCAATCCCGAAAGAAAAAGTCCCAGTGTACCATGAAATGACCGACCTAGGTCACATAAAACCCACCAAAAATGCGTATCTAACATACCTTGGTCCTTTGAAGCTGACCAGAACGAGTGAAATGAAGCCGAACATCAACCTTCAATGGAAAACTCTTCGATGACTACTCAGATCTTGACTGAATCAAAGATTCAAATCCCGAATAAGAAACCAAAAAGTTAATTTAAACTTTTATTTTGTAGAAACTTTTAATATATATTAATTTAAAAAGGTTATACTATATATATACTCATACATATAATACATACGCATGTCAGATTATCACTTAGATTCCTTTCATTATAACAACAAATAAATTCTCGCTCTCTTTCTCCTCTATCCAACAAAGTCCTCTAAATGGCATTTTCCCGACACATTCCCGACGGGAAGACCACCACCGTGACTAAGAAGTCCGATAAGCGAACTCCGCCGTCAAACTGCTGCGTCACGTGCCTTGCAAGACTCATCAGAAAACTGAAAAGACAAGGGAAGTTATTGTTGAGTACAGAGGCTCGCAAACAAGGAACCTCATTGCAATGTCGGTACGATCCAATGAGCTATTCACTCAACTTTGACGGTGGCGCGTGTAGTACACTTCCTGATGATGAGGATTATTATTTCAGGTTCTATGCGTTTTCATCGAGATATGTTACTTCTAATACTATGAAGAAGAGACCGTCACTTCCTCGTGAATCTTCTTTCTCTACCACTTCACGTGAATTCGTGTAACGTAATTTCATTTGATTTTACTTTTTGTTTTCTACGAAGAAAGGTTTTGTTTATTTAGTATTTGGCTCTTTTTATTAGTTTCTTAGATATAAATTAATCTAAGTTTACTTCTTTTAATTGAAGTGGTATAAATATTTGTAAAATGATTTTTTGTTCTTCTTTTTAATATAATCGATCCAACATATATTAACTACACTTTTGTGTTTGACAATTTATTATATCAAACAGTAATTTTCATATATACAACTGATTTTTAAAAGTAGTCATTTTATATCGTTCATTTCATTTGGTTTTAGTGGGACTCAGACCACCTCCATTGGGGGTATCTAATAAAGGTTCTTAGCAATAAATTAAAAATAAAAAAATCAGGAAAATGCTTAATGAAAGAGAACCGGCTCTTAAACTAGAGTTTTAAGAGCAAAATTATTGGAGAGTTCTTATTAGACTTTCTTAAATATTATTAAATGATTTTATATGAGAAAAAGTGAGTTAAAAAATATATTTTAATAATAAAATAATAAAATAAGCTAAGAAACCCATTATAAAGTTTCTCAAATAAGAAACTTTCATAAGATTTCTTAAGAGTTTCTTAAATTTTTAATAATAAAATAAGTTAAGAAACCCTTAAGAAACTCTTGATAATGGTGGCCTATGAAAGGTGACATGGCAGCTGGTGATTGGTCTTCTAATTTTAGGGGAAAAAGATCAAAGGCCCCTCTTTTGCTTTCTTCTCTTTTGGAGAGAAAAAGAAGACGAACAGAAGAAGAAGGAAAGCAAATGGCAGCCGCAATTCTCTCTGCTGCTCCACTCAACCGTCTTAGCTCCGATATTCCTCTCCATCTGCTTCACCTCCTTACTAAGCTGACAATTCTCCGCCGTTTGATACGTATGTCGAGACAACACTTAAGGTACTCGGTGTAGGAGCTTCATTCAATGAAATTCTTCAAGCCAAGAAATCTATCATTTTTAACTCACTTCAGTGACTTGATTGAATTTCATTTGGTGTTGATCAAGGAAGGATTTTTAGGTGGTGTATTGATTTTTTTCTTTGGTTTTGTTGTTCAGTGATTGCATTTCTTCCTTTTCGATTCAGCCTCTAGGGCTTTGTGATGCTTTGGTTTATGATCTTGGCTTGAAACTCCACTTTTGGAATGAATCAATTTGCTTGCAGTTATTTTTCATTGGTCTTTCGCTTTTGTTTTGATCTCTTATACTTTGTTCATATGATATTGAATTTGGGTGATTTTCTCATGGATCATGATATAGCTGATTGTTAATTGCTTATTGGGTTTGATCTCAAGTTGACTTAGAGTCCTTTGACATTTGCAGGTACTACTTAAGTGCAATTTCGTTCTCCAGAAATGGAGAAAGAAACAAATTCAAAAGCAGGAGGAGAGAAACAAATGTCTTCTTCCTCATTTCCATAACTTAGGTGCGACGACTAAGACTGATTTTTTGGATTCGAGTATATATATAGCTTTAAATCCTTCTTCCACTGACCATAATCGAATATATGCATGTTGTTGTATAGAAGACCAAGTGGATTAGTTTAAGTATGCATCTTCACAGCAATGAGCCTTCTCCTGTGATTGTCGATGATCTTCCAAAAGTGAAAGCAAAGAACTTTCCGATGTTTGGTTAGTGTTTCACTCTTTAGCATATGACATCTTTCTACAGTGAATGATGAAAATGGGGCTCCTTCTTAATGGCTCTCTTATCACAAAGTATAAGTGTTCTCATATGGGGCCTTAGCTTTGTAAACCATCAAACAAAATTTCAAAATCACAGAGATGAGATAATTTTGTGTGTTTTGCTTCTTGTTCTTTTTATATTTGGACTACAAGCATGTTCTCTTTTTTTGCCTTTTCCAATTTCATAAAATAGATCAGATTGTGAAGAATCTCTTTCTTTTGATCATATAATAGTATAGAATTTATGTTGTAAACTATCCAGTTGGTAAAATTCTTGTTTAATATTGGATAACCATATTTGCCTCTCAACGTTTTCTCCAGACATCATTGGAGACATATATTAATGCTTGTTTTCCTCTCTTGATGGACTTCGTGTTTGGCTATTTTGTCACATCTTTCCTTTGGCTACAACATATTCACGGTGTATTGAGTTGCATCTTTGTAGACTCATCATTACCATACCAAAGTACAACCTTGTCCAATGTCAGGCTTTGGTTCCAGCTCCAACAAGAGCTAACCCCAATCATCACCCCCAAATGAGCTAACCGAAGCTGATGGGGTTGGTGTGATGGCTGCTTAGTTCACATTCTCTCTGTCAGTTTCCTTCTTTCCTCCACATCTGTAATTGTCATACATATTGTGAATTCATAAAACACATTTGTAATGAGACAATTGGCAATGAGGCATGTACATGGTAGTGATTCATGTATGGTGGATATATGGTATAACCATGAGTACAAGGAACCAACTATCTTTACATTTAAAAAGAAAATTAAAAACTTTATGTGGGGTTCTACCATTGGAACCCCACAAAACTTAAGAACTTAGTTAGAAGTTCTTAATCTATTATTTGCATTAAAAATAATATAAGAACCCCACTAGAGGTTCTTAGTGATGGAGATGCTCTCATGCATGCGCGTGTTAGTTTAATTTGTAACACACTGAATCTGAATATATATATATATATATATAAAAGCCTTTTTTACCAAAGAAACTTGAATTTCATAAACTGCAAAATAATCTTCATTTTATAAACTTCAAAATTTAGTATAATGTGTATTTATTAATTACAATAGTAACCAGCAATACGATAGTTAATTAAAATATTTTCTTTGTTATTCTTTTGCTACAGATCAATTAATTTTATAAACCTACATGAATTGGTTTATCATATTCTCCGATAACCATTTTTCTCCTTTTTATTTGATTTTAATAATTAGATTGAAACAATCTAACCATCTGAATAAAGAAAATTCGAACTTTTTAATTATTTTATATTCCAAACTTTTACTTAACAGAAAAAATAACAAATATTTCCATTAATAAAATAGATGACAAGCATGTGTATATGACTGTTGTTGATTAATAATATCATAATATAACAGTGATTAGAATATAAAAATGAAGTAAATTTGTGATAAAAAAACACTAAAAACTAATGTGAATCTTTTAAAGCCGAAATGTGGAAGGCGATGCATGCTTGTTAGCGACTCGAGACAAATTCGCCGAACCCTGTTATCGTAGTCTTCTACTTCTAGGGTTTCTTTTTTTGACTACTTGACATTATAAGATTTTTTATTACACGATAACGACATTCCTATGTTACATCCCATGAAATTTCGAGCCACTGGACACAACATCAAAGGACACAATTCACTATTTATTTAAATTTAGTATTCGTTGATTAGATTCAAACGCCCCATAAATAATGGACTGGTTACAAACCACACCGGACTAATTAATTATATAACTGTATGGCTTCATTAATCTCTTAATACAAGCTCTTCACTAAAAAAATTGACGAAACACTTAAGAATATATAGCATTTTATTCACCAATCTCCAGTGTACACTTACCAAAAAGCTTCAAGCAAACCCAATTCACCACATATTGGATGACGCATCTAAAACACAAAGAAACAATGCTGCTTACTTCATTTACTTTAATTTTATGGCTTCAAAATAGTTCGTAGAAGATTGTCCTCTTAACCAATTCTTTCTGAACAAAGAAAAAACATGTCTTAATTAAACTTTTAGAAAGGATTCCCCATTTAGGAATATAAGAGGGACCAGGATTTTTTGTAATTTTTTGGGAAATTATTAAAAGTCTAAAATATAATATTTTACACCCATTGGTTGTCGAGGTATTGTGGTACACACTTTTTAATACCAATTAATCAATAAGTGCAATACATGTCAATATAATACTTATAATCGAACCCACATAAAATCTAGAATCAACACACTATTATTGTAAGAATTTGGACTTAAGTTAAAACAATAGATATGTGAAATAAAGACTATCAAAATCAAAACAAAGCAAACTAAACCAAAACATGATCAACCAAACAAAGATCAAAATAAACTCAAATTGAACAAATGACTAGCAAACTAAACAAAGGCAAAACACAAACTAGCAATGGGTTTTAGACAAGACAATTGTTCAAATGATAAATGAATCAATGATGCTTAAAGACTCATTAAGAGCAATATTAGGACATGAGACACTCAATTAGACCAACGCACTTCCATGACATTGAATCCCTTCATAAATAAATGAATCTATCTAAAATTCCATTTGCAAATTCAAAGATCAATAAGAAATAAACTCAAGTTCACTTAGACCACTAAACACTCTAACTTCATCTTTTAATGGCTAGGGAAGCTTAGCTCACACAAAGTCATTCGGAAATTTTCACACACTTACCGGGCGGAAAACATCATAGCATCTAGATTTAAGTGATCAAGATAAATCTAGCATTAAGACCACTCTAGGTGAAAAAATCAACAGATCTATCAACTTAAACATAAGTTTTAACCATAAAATCCTAAGATCAACCTAACCATCAACCTCTCACTTCACTACTCAAACACCAAAGACATGAAACAACACAAGAAGATAACCATAATGAGAGAGATAAGAAGGATAAAGAAATCTCAATAGATGGGAGATCATTTCATCATCCAAAAAGGGTCTCTAAATATTCTCCATCTCTCTCAAATGGCTGATAAAAAATGAAAGAAAGATTCAAAGATGTCTCAAAAAACCTAAAACATTTGGGTTTTAATGTTTTAAAACGAAACCAGGTCGACCTGAGACAAACCAGGTCGAAAAAAATATGAAAATATGTCTGGCCAAAACTCTTGACCACTTTTCACAAGCATATTGTTGAGTTTTTGCTTCTGAATAATTTTTTCGACCACTTTTCACGACCATGTGCCCAATAATTCTTGAAATTTTGTAGCAGAATGACAAATCTATCTTCCTAACCGTTTGTCCAAATACCTTCAAACCACCACGAAATGAAAGCTAACTCTTGTGGCTATCTTGTCTCCAAATTGCATCCAATTCCATTTATGGTAAGACTTCCATTGATCACCAACAACAAGCATGTAGTGGCGGTTCTTCACCAAAGGCCTTGTCTCAACCAAATTGTCAAGGTTCTCAACAACCAACTTTTCTTATTTTTAATGCATTTCACTTCATTCCCTTGATTTTATATCCATTCTCAAGTATCCAATTCTCCATACTTACCTCCAAATCACCTTAAATGACTGAAAAAGTGGAAAATATGCATATGTATGCTCCTAAGACTCTAATGTGAAAAGTATGCAAAATACTAGCTAGAATGGGATTAAATGAGTCATATATGATGAATAGCAATGCAAAAATGATAATGAAAACTACCCTAATATTAATATATATCAACATCCCCCAGACTTGCCTTTTGGTTGCCCTCAAGAAAACAAACTATAAAACCGAATAAAAGGTTTGAAAAACAAAGGAAATATCTCACCTAAAACGAACAATTCATCATGCTAAAAATCATAATCCACATATGAATCCTTGTTCTACTAGAAAGACCACAATATATGATGGAGACCAATCAAAAAACAAGCCTTTGAAACTGAGGAAATTGTGAAGTTAGAGCAACGAAACACGTTGGATGGAAAGGTAAATTGCTTTTGTAGTAGAGTTCATTTACGTGTAGTAGAGATCAATTTAGCAGAGTTCATTTATGTGTAGTAGAGTTCATTTACGTTTAGTAGAGTTCATTTTGATAGTTTAGTAAAGTTCATTTTGACCAAGGCCTTCGAAGGGATGAGACACGATCACAATTTGTTTGATGATCATCTATATAGTCTAGAGGAGACAAGGCTATAAACCAGGGCAGATATGTCCATGCTTGCTGACTGTGTGTTTAGGCTGGATCGTAACACCTCAGACAATAAAATCATGCTTGAAAGGATTCTTAGGCTAGAGGAAACAAGGGCACAACTACATGTTTATAGGTTGGAGAACAAAAAGGCTGAGAATGGGGATGAGGGTGGAGGTCAGACAACTCCACCACATCGAACTATTGAACTTGTGAATCACGAACAAGACGTAGAAGACGATACAGAGAACGAAGTTGCCCCTAAAGATGTGGATCTTAAATCAGTACGTAAGGCTCTATTTGAATGAGACTTACTCTAATTGATTTACCTTATGTACAAACATTGAATTGTTAACATGACATACATATTTGTACAAACATCATATAAACATAAAGTTGTGGGTTGTTAACTTTGGTAGAGCTTATATATGGTTTGGTCGAGATATGTGTAACTCTACCAAACAGTTTTTGTAATTAATACATCTCTACCGAACAATAAAAATGAACTCTACCATTATTAGCAACTCTACCAACTGTCAAACTGACATAGTAGAGTTACTCTTCGCAGACACCTCTTTGGGAGCGGCCTAACCTGGTGGACTCGGACTCGGAGAAAACCCCAAGTGCAGGTTCATGTGTTATCCGTAATACAAGTAAGCCAACACCATATTCTCACCTCGATGACACCTAAGTGTCCCAAGCCAGCACCAAAAATACCATCCCACCCAACCAGGTAAACCCGTGTTTAATAAATCTTATTGATAAAGTTGATAATTCAATTTAATAAGTCTTATTGATAGAGTTGACATTTTTTACATATTTTGTAGAATAAATGGGTTATTGAGAGTCAGTAGACATCCGACCCTCTCAGCCCGTTATCACGGGTTGTTAGGAATCCAAAGAGAAAAAACCAGTCGAAAGAAGAACCTCTTGACAACACACGTTACGATGATAAAAAAACTAAAGCCGGGAATGTCACAGCTTGGCATCATAAACCTGGTGGATTCTCCTGACAAGAGTAAACAAACACATGGGAATTTAATATGTATGGAAGACGTGTTACCGAAAGAGACTCGGGCACGAGTACTCGCTGCCAACCAGGTAGAGTACTTTTACAGCATGATATAGTTCATTTCAAATGTAGTGGAGTTCATTTACCCGTATAGTAGAGTTCATTTACCGTATAGTAGAGTTCATTTTCAAGTACAGTGGAGTTGATTGAAATGTATAGTTGAGTTCAATTATCATTTAGTAGAGTTTATTTATAGTTTAGTAGAGTTCATTTATCGCTTAGTAGAGTTCATTTATCGTTTAGTAGAGTTTATTTTCAAGTATAGTGGAATTGATTTACAAGTATAGTGGAATTGATTTACAAGTATAGTAGAGTTCATTTACCGTTTTTTTCATCTTACATATATCTCCTTTCTTAGGTTGTTCCATTGTCAATTGGACCGATTCCTAAAATAAAAATACTACGGCTACACGATTATGTGTTGCATGAATTTCAAGTATCTATTTCTGCTTGACAAAGTGATTATGTGCTGTGTTGCATACAAATTCTTTGATTATTTAAAATTTTTTTGTATTTGTTAATTTTTGTAAGGACATTACGGTCGACGAGCCATGGAGGTTAATCTGTTAGAAGGGAGAGTTCGCATATACGATCCTGACCCAACTTGCAACATCGCTGCTACAATGATAGAGTCGTGCAAGTAAGTTACTCAAATTTAGTATAATAGAGGTATACAAAGAGTTAGTATAGTTTCACTAGTAGTTACGGTGGAGTTACTTAACATATAGTAAAGTTTATATACATGTATAGTGGAGTTCATTTACCTTTAGTAGAGTTCATCTACATGTGTAGTATAGTTCATATACAAGTATAATAGAGTTCATTTACCTTGTGGTGGAGTTTATTTTCCATATAGTATAGTTCATATATAGTATAATAGACCACTTACATGCATCTCCTTTTTTGTAGGCCATAAGTTGTGATGATTCCGAAGATGATTAAGCGTTTCTCATCCAAGGATGCGTCAACACATTAGTGCAACTCAATATAAAAAATTTTGTGTTCTTAAGGGCGTACCACGTAATAAACAGTCAGGCGACTGTGGCGTGTACGCTCTCAAGATGATCGAGTGTTTGGTCATCAGATGAAACTTCGAAGGTCTTACTGATGATTACATCAGGTTCTCTCAGCTGAAATATGCCATTAAATTCATAGAGGAACTTCCGGTAGAAGAGGCAATTTCTTACACTGATCGAGGATCGGAACAAGAGTTAGATAAGGGCGTCCTCATCACAGCCTCCCAAGACCTCCTGCTTGATTGGTAGATTTGTATGGTCTTAGTATGTATAGTCTTGGTTTGTATAGTCTTATTTTGTATATTCTTGGTTTGTATAGTCTTAGTTTGTGTAGTCTTAGTTTTAAAAACATGCATCGCAAAGATGTGATCTTTTATATTCTTGAAGATCCAATATTACTTGGATTTGGTCCTATTTATATGAATATATAGGATACATGGGTATTATTGACAACAAGAATTAACTCTACCATTCGAAAGACCATACGTGAACTAACTCTACCGAACAAGAATTAACTCTACCATTCGAAAGACCATACATGAACTAACTCTATCGAACAAGAAACAATTCTACCATTCTTAAAGACCATAAGTGAACAAACTCTACCAAACAAGAATGAAGTCTACCATTCGAAAGACCATACGTGAACTAACTCTACCGAACAAGAACTAACAACAACCACAACAAAGTTAACTCTACTAAATAAGGATGAAGTCTTCTACAAGAGTTAACTCTACTATTCAAGAATGAATGCTTTTACTACATGTACGTGCATTGTGACCTAGTTGCTTACATTTAGAACAAGCTGCAACTTTTCTTGGATGTTTAGGAGGTTGTTAACATTAGAACCAACTCTTTATCCTTGATTTCTTCGACTTCCCTGGTTGTTTACGCATGTGTGGTGGATTACACACCTTACGACTCACATCCAACGAAACAGGAATCACAGCATCTCTAGGAAAGATAATACCAGAGTATGCGTTGTACAGGAAGGTCGTGTGATAGTATGGATGCGTAAGTTTGATTGTCGGCCTTCTCTAAGCCTCAGCAACGGCAATGACATGCACACAATGAATTTTTTCGATGTTATACCGCTGCAAGAACACTTCTTCTTTGTCAAATTGAATAAATGAGAAGAGTCAGATCGTGTAACAAGAGCTTGGTGTTCGTCTATGTCCTGCACATTGTACTGTCTAGCTTCCTCGATCCTTGTCTGTCGTTTAACAAAGAATATATCAACTATACTACGAAGAATTAACTCTATTAAGGTAGTGTCAACTTTACTACGCAGGAAGTAACTCTACTAAAGGCAGTGTTAACTATACTACGAAGGAATTAACTCTACTACGAATAGATAAACGGCAGTGCTGACTCTACTACACGAGTGTTAACTCCACTACAGATGAGTTAACTCTATCTTTAAGAGATTCTCAACAGATGTTGTTAGAACAGTAGACGTGAGAGTGGCCTTCGTTTTCCTCTTCGCGAAAACGTGGTAACATCACCCTAATTGCATCTACAAGCTGCACAATGGGGAAAGTTCTTGCCTCCGATAAGGAAAATTAATTGATTATGCAATTTTCGACGTAGTGAAATTGTATCTATTTTAGGGAAAGTAAACTCGACTCCACAACCGTACGTTAACTTTTATCAAGTACGCATGAAGCTTTGGATCTAACGCCTGAATCTGAGCATATATAGTGTTGAACTCATCAACCCTAAACGCAGTGGCATATTTCTTAAACAACTTAAAGGGCTCCCCCCTCTAAGGTAAAGAACTATATTTTCCCCTATACTTCCGGACAAAGAAACAACTATCGTCGTCAACAGGTGAAACTCACACTCTCCACTGACAGTTTGGTACCCAACAGTTCACATCCAACACCGTATGCGATGAAGCCACAACATTGAAGTCATCTGTAAGACAGAAAAAATCTTTAGCCTCGTCATGAGTTTTGTTTTTTATGAGTATTGTTGCCAAACAACCAATACTAGTGCTGACATTTCTATGTCCAAATACTCAACATTTAAATCCAACCATATTGCTTTCTCTGAGAGGTTTTTATTCTCTTCTTCCTTCGATTTTCTACGAACACTGATATAATCTTCATCATCCGAGCTTGCGCCAACCATATCATCGCAATAGTCGAATTGGAATTCCGCATCTTCGTCCTCAACATGTTTAGTTTCATGTTTTACATTTTCCGGGATACGTTCATTCTTTGGTCCACCTTTACTAAACACCAGATCAACTACACTACACTTTTGCCCAACTCTATTGAAAGGAACATCTCTACTACTAGACGAAGGATCAACTCTACTACACGAAGGGTCAACTCTACTAGACGATGGATCAATTCCACTATACCAAGGGTCAACTCTATTATACGAGGCATCATTGACAATGGAATTTTTGGTCATCGTTACCTTTACCATTACTACAGTTACTTTTTCAGGGAAAATGGCTGAAACACGAGATCTAGTGGAAATTTTGACACATAGACGCATTGCTTCTTTACGAAATTGTTGCACAAACACTTGAAAATTGTCTTCTGTTACTTACAATTACAAGGGGAGTATCTTGTTGTAGTGAATGAATGACTACATTTGGCATGTAGCTTAGTTTTACCTCATGACATTGTTCATCCAAACCAAAATCGGCATAAACCATCTCCAGAAATTCATCGAGCCTTAAATCTTCACCAATACCTATGATCCAACACTCGTAGAACTGGTCCATCAAAAAATTTCATCGACTTTCTTTAAAACTCCAAATCCCACAAACCAAAATGATCTGATCCATATATCCAAACTTAAAAAGCCAATAAAGAGTACAATGAATGAGCTTCAAGAAAGCTACAATGGCGTCACTTATGGAGGAAGCAGTTAGGTGCGCGACATATGAGCTAATAACTGAAGGGTAAATTCAAAATTTAAACTCTACTACGGGAGTTAGGCTATGTTTTCAAAATCAACTCTACTACAAAGGTCAGTAACTCTACTAAACACACTTTAACTCTATCACTAGTTAAACTTCTTAAATCTATCATGCACATATTTTTATCACAACTCAACTATACTACACACACTTAAACTCTACTCCGCTAGTGTAGTAGAGTTAATTAATGCACGAAAAACAACTATACTACGCTGAAATTCTAACTCTACTATACACGACTTTTAATTCATGTCAACTCTACTAAGCACAATTTAACTCTACTACATTGCACTCCGTTAGTGTTGTAGAGTTTATTAAATTGCGAAAATCAACTCTAGTACGCTGGAATTCTAACTTTACTATACAAAGTTTTTAATTCATGTCAACTCTGCTAAACACACTTTAACTCTACTACATTGCACTCCGTGAGTATGGTAGAGTTGATTAAAGCGCGAAAATTAACTATACTACTCTGGAATTCTAACTCGACTATACACGATTTTTAATTCATGTCAACTTTATTAAGCACACTTTAACTCTACTACGTTGTACTCTATTAGTGTGGTAGAGTTGATCTCTTATGTGGCATATTTCATTAATGACATTTTCGTTAATACATTTTTTTACTCATTAGAATAGGATAAAATGATATATATAATTAAAAAAACTATTATTGTAATTTTCAAACATTTGTTTTATTTAAATAATTAACAATGACTTCAAATTTAATCTAGCAAATCGCCCTAATTTTTTTTACAAATAGAAGAAGTCATGAGCAGAAGTTAAACTTTTTAATCAAAAAATAAAATAAAATAAACCTTTTTATCTAAAATTGGTATAATATTTATTATACATTATAACTAAATACAAATGGTTGAAAGTTTTTTGGGCCGAACGTACAAATGTGGATCCCATCCCGACTTTAGTAAGAGAAAGTGATTGTTCTAACTCTGAGTTGGCTTTTTAACAAAAGAAAAGGAAACATCAAGGTAAGAGATTTTTCGCTGCAGAGGTCAAGATTCGGTTTTTTTTTTCTTGTTTACTGAAATATATAGTGATATAAAATCAGATTGAAAGGTCTGTAAAATAATCCTCCAGAAATAATGGACTATAGTCCAAAAATTAAGTAGAACATTCAAAGTAGATCTCCAAAAGACAGGCAAATAACAGACCATACTTGATATAGATCTTTTTCAATAAAAAATGTTAATTAGTCTCGTAAAGTTTATATTTCCTACATATTATAATTTCATATCAAAAAGATTTATGAAGTAACTAATTAAGTTGTATATGTGTCTCCAATTTTTTATAATTCAAAAATATGTGTTACAAAACTAAAAATTTATTTCGGGTAAATGCGTAATTCTAGGTAATAAGTTTAAAATTGACAAAAGAAAACCTAACATTTGAAGTCACTGAATAATCCTTTTAAATATCCTTTTGCATGACATATCCACATCAATAATTCCCCTTTCATATCTCATACCAATGTTTACATTTCAAATCTGAGTCTTTCAATTTAAGTACATTTCATAGGAACACTCCAAGTTGTGTTCTCAACTTGTTTAGATAAAGACAAATATTTTCTCCAGTCATCAAGAACAAGATTAAGATAATGAAGTTTCTTCTCTAATCCTACACAACAATTAGCATGCATCGTAAACACCAAGTTTACATCTCTGCTCGTCTGACAAAACCCACCAAAATAAACTGTATCAAAGAATTTCATCCGAATCCCAATTTCCGAGACTAAAGCCTTGTGTTTATTTGTTGAACACGTCTTGGTCATGTAATTCTGGAAAAAATCTAGACGAGATTTGTACCAAAACTTGTAGAACTCAATGCTTCTGAGGTTTGATTTCAAATATACGAAGCCTCCGTTAACCTTGTCTGAGTCATTTGGATCACCAAAAAATCGATCACATGCCATTTGGAAATCTCCATCAGGATATAGCCGAGGAAATGGATCTCGAAGCCACATTATATCTTCATCCTGTATAGATACACATAAAAATATATTCAAAAATACGTAAAAACCATGAAAAGCCACACAAAAAAATATTGAATTTACCACGAAAAATACTGAAAACTACGCAAAATGTCTAAATAACCACACAAAAATTAGTCATAATCCTATAGTCACGAAACTGACATATAATAGAATCGTGAATTCAAAACCGTGACTAATTTTTTCCTGGCTAATATACGTACTTATGGATATTAACTAATTTTTAAATGATTAAAATATTTTCAAGAACTATAACTTTTTTTTTGTTGTTGTTGTAAATGTGCCTTAACTGGTCGGTATTTAAAATTTTAATATAATTGTACATAAATATTTTCTTTATAAATTGGGCCTGAAAATGTGGATAAGTTATGAATGATGACGATAAAGATGAAGTTAAATCCCATTTCTAGAATTTGTATGAGAAGCTCGATCCTTCGCCACATCATTTTGATGTAATCAGGAGTCGCAAAGAGTTTCTCGCCAGAGAAATATATACCAGATGTTTCTAGATAGTAGCAATTTGGGTAAAGTTGTAAGCAGCGTTCAAAAGCCTTGAAATCCAAGCACACAACAACCACGTGTTTGAGTAGCTTCTGTGTTCCTTTTCCAATACGGAATCTCTCAAGAAACAAATCAAACTGAGAGTCTGGCTCTCTCCATGCTTCGTTTAATGTTGTTACAATAACTGTTCGATTCTCAGTCGATGCATTCTCCAAAACTTCCCTAAAACTGATCGAATTTGATCTCTGGAAATAAACCAGAAACACATTTCTAATGTAACTTTAAATTGGTAAAAGAGTAAAGAGATCAAACCCATTTCAGACAGAACATGGATGCACAGATCAATATATAGTGGAAATGGATAACTCACAGTTTGTAGAGGAGAAGTTGAAGTGTGATCGAGCAAAGGACAAGGGTAGGTGAGAATATTGATATCGATGTTAGGATAAGCTGTTTTGTAAAGAAGAAGACATGAAGCAGCTAAAACTATAAACAGAACTAAGATTCTATTCATTTCTTTGTCTCCGGTCATTAATCCCAAATCGAGCAACACTGGAGTAGTCGAACAACAAGAAGAAATCATGTCTTCTTCAAACGTTTCTTTTGTTTTTCCTTGCTCTGTCTTTTTTTGTCGGTTCTTATAAGCTAACTCGAGGCGTCATCTCTGACTGTTTTATAAAGAACATTGAACATGGATTTTTTTTTTTTTTGATAAAAACATGGATTTATTATTACTTCATTTTTTAACTATAATGAATATGATATAATTATATGACCGACTCTTTTTTTCCTTTTGAATTCAATTATTGTTACTATTATAGTGAAGAGAATCAAAAGAGCACACCAATTCCAAACCACCTAGACTCTATATGATGACTCACGTTTTTGTAATTTGTTTATTTTCGGTAACCGACTACTTTAACTGATAAAGCTATTTAATAAAAACATACCATACAATAAATTCCTATTTTAAAATCCCTAACCAATAGTTCTAAACCGGGCTTGTTTACGAGTTAGAACAATGCCGTCTCGCCAGACTTCTTGGGAAGGCTAAGGAATGAACGAATCAGGTCACACTTACGTTTTTGCCGACACAGTTAAAAATTGTATTAACAAAACAAAAATATTAATTAAAGACAATAATTTCCGTTGGCCTTACACTTTTCTGATGCTTATCAAATGGAGATTCTAGTAGTTGATGTTCTAATTTATGACAAACTTTTTTGTATCTGTACTATAACCGGCTATGTTTTTTAACTATTATTATTATTATTATTATTATTATCAAAAATACCTTATTATTATTTTTAATAAACCATAGTTCATTTTATTATAAAAGCAGCCAATCAGATAGTAACAATATTTACATAAAACAGCCGCGAGCAAACTCTAAAAAAACGAAGAACATTCAAAAGGTTTTAAGTTTTGAAATTTATTTCATATATGGCAAAAACACGAACTAGTTAGAATGAAAAATATACTATTTCTGAGATCTTTGTGCTATTTGTCGCAAAAATACTTTTATTATTTGAAATAAAGAGAACTAAACCATAACCTAAAATTTTAACATGATTATATATTCTTGTGTCGTCATTTTGATCTTATTTTATATTGAAGACATAAATTAGTACATATAAAAACATTACTTTTTCACTTAGTTCAAACAAAGAAAATATGCTGCAATCTCTAAAACTTATAAACTTTATTTATTAACTATTGAATTGACAAAACTCCATGTATTGACAAATTTTCCATAACAATAGTACGTGAATTACAAACTTTTTTATTATTTTAAAAAAGTCTTTCTAAATTTTTTTAAAAAATTCGCTACCTCTAATATCCTACCAATTAAATATGAATATAAATTTGGGATTCAGAATTATGACAGAAACTTATCATAATGTTCTTTTTTAGGTTTAGAACTTATCATTTTGAATTTCAAATAAAAGAATTAATGGACTATCTCCAGCACTTTATTAAGAAACAAGAACCAACTCTACTAAACAAACAAGACTAAATTATTACATATATATACGCTTAATTAATTAGATCTTTAATAACCACACCTAGGCGGAATATTCCATTTAGTCTCGGACACTGTCATATTCGATGACATGTATCGTCTCCAATCTTCAAGAGCTGCCTTAAGATTATTCACTTTGTTGTCCAAACCAATACAACAATTAGCATGCATTGTATTCACAACATTGATGTCTCGACTTGGCTGACAAAACCCTCCAAAATAAACCGTGTCAAAAAACCTCATTTTAAGACGAAGTTTTTCGACGAATTGTTTGTTTTTTATGATGTTGAACACATCTTGATCATGTTTCCCCGGAAATTTTCGGCTTGATCTGATCCAAAAATTATAGAATCTTACTGTTTTATTGTTTGCCTTAACGTATGTAAATCCAGAATTTACATGATTTTTTTTATCTGAGGGTTTTCCATTGTAATCATCACACGTTATCTGAAAATCAGCATCTGGAAAAAATCGAGGAAATGGGTTTCGGAGCCATAAAATATCTGCATCCTGTATACAATAAATAAAATATACAAAGGTCAACAAACTGAATATACATATATGATATATATATATATATATACATGAGTTGACCCGTTAGTTTGAAACATTTAAATTGGGTCTCCAATTTTCTAAGAGCCCTTGATTAGTGGAAATATAATTATAGAGCAATATGTATATATAGCAAAATTTTGATATAAAAGGTTAAGTAAAATATAAATAACAAAATTGTAAATATTAAATATCTTTATTATTATGGACCAATTTAATAAAAATTCAATTTTATAATTATATGTGAATTTGATATATAAATAGAGAAAATGTTAAGTAGAAAAATAGATAAATAAATTTCAAACTAGTACGTTGTAATTAAATAAAACATTTTTTTATTTTGCATTGTCATCAAATATTTCAGTTACGGTTATGTATATGTGTGTGTAGTTGATGGTAAGTTATATTCCTGTATAGTTGACAATCACAGAAAAAAACGTTTAATTTGACTATTTTATAATGTGTATCCGGTTGATAATTCTTGAGCGAGTCCTAGCCACACACGTAATGTAAATGAAGAAAAATCAAACGCATAAATTACAAGTCAAATCAAATATTCACGCAAAAAAAACCAGACTCAACAAAGAATCATTGTATTCAAATCTAAAACTTAAAGAAAAAGTAAAACCTAACGAAAGGAAAATATTCAAAACGAAACCGTGTGCTTTCTAAATTTAATTTAATGTATGATTCATTAGTTTATATTAGAAAAATGACACGGTAAAAATATAATCACCAAACTTTTAAACTCGCATAACTACTAATTATATATTAAACAATTTATAGTTGCATATTCGAAAATAATGTTTTAATTATAAATTAACCAGCAAGCAAGTGGCAGGTGGTAAATCCACAAAAGGCATGTGCACTTACACATCCTGGGATCGATTTTTTCTGCTTGCATTTACAAGAATTTGGCTAATGGGCCGGCCATTTGTGGCCCAATGTTGACAAAAAACGAAAATTATAAATTAACCAAGAGAAAAAAGATTGAGATATTACTTACCGTGAAGATGAAGTTGTATCCCAAACCAAGAACTTGTCTAAGAAGATCCATTCGCCGCCAAATAAGTTTCAGATAACCAGGCGTCATAAACCGGTTCTGACCAGAGAGTTGGTCTGAATCTGTGGCATTGATCAGGTAGCAATGAGGATGAATCTTTAAGCACCGATCATATGCCTTGTTATCCAAACAAACCGCGATCACATGCTTCAACAACCTCTCAGTGCCTATTCCAGCTTTAAAGCTCTCTCTAAACACGTCAAAAGTTGAGTTTGGTTGGGCCCATGCTTGGTTCATTGCCGTTATAATCACTGTGTTATCTTCCATTGCTGCATTCATCAGTACTCTCTCTAATTCTGAACCGGGTTCCTTCTTTTTTACCTGTAAATATCGATACAATTAATACTAATTAACATATTTTCATGACAATACTGTAATAATTCTCATTGTATAAATGTTCAAGACCAGAGATTGATATTTTGTTCTTTAGGAATATCTTGAATTGCCGATCTTTTCTTAGTTTGGTAGTTAAATGTTCCAGCTAAAGGTTTCAGAAATCTGAAGTTCAACTCTACTCCACAACAAATAGTTAATAGGGTTTCGGGATGAGTTTGAGTCATTACTCGAATTTTATTGATCTAATTATTTGACAAACAAAAAATTGAATATTTTGAATCAAACAAAGATATATTAACAAACTCCATTAGAAACTTTTGGTGTAGTTAACTCGATTATATTAATGCATCATTATTTATTTATTATTTTATATATTGATGTATTTAAGAACTATCAATAAATACGTTACAATAAACATATATATAAACTCACCGTGACTAAAGAGGTGTCATATACGATATTCGATACGTTGCCATCGGTGTTCCATGAAGACAACACCATGTTGAGTGGATTGTTAGCATAATTGTAAAATAATATGCAAGAAAGTGTTATGGTTGTGATCAACAACACGAATTTAATCACGTCTAATCCTTTGAACAAACCACCGGAATATGCCACCGGCGTCTTATATTTCCCGTCGTTGGTGCTTTCTCCGGCGAACTCGTAGCCTGCTGAAGAAGATTCGCCGTTTGTGGTCTTCATGGTTACGGTTATATATATGAATCCTTTTTATTTTTCTTCTTGGTACGTTTTATTTATATAACCTCACAGCAGCTTCATTGAATAGTTTTATCATTTCTTTGAATCTTCTTATATTATTTAATTATATAACTTAACGTGTAAAAAGAAAATTTGTAATGATAATTGTGATTGTAACTTGTGAAGATATTTGTTTCTCTCTCACATGAGAAATTTCCTCAGTATATTAACGAGGGTTTATATCGTAACCAAACCAGGGTCAAATCTATCTTTACGAAGTTCGAAACAAATTCAACAAAAGAGAATAAACATCTGCTTCTTGTATAAAGTGAAGAATTTCTTGGGAATTCTACACATTCGTTCTTTTTTTCTCTAACAGATGGCCAGAACATCATGGGTTCGAATCCCACTAAGAGGTCCACTAGGGATCATAAATTGTTGAAGAAAGAACAAGATGTTTCTTTTGTCCTTTCTAGGTGATCAAAATATAAAGTAATAGCTAATATATTCAAGATAATTATATATTTACAAAATACCGTCTCAATTCATCCTATTTCATTAGATCTGAGATGTGACATGATTCTGAAGGATGAACTGGATATGGATATTTCCAATAAGATTCATTCTTGAACAAAAATCCATTTTTTTTATCTATTTCATCTATTCCATGAATGGAAGAAGGGGAATACACATTAAACCATGATTTTAAGTCAGAAGAAAGATTTCAAGTAATGGCAGATCAATTCACTCTATCAATAACCGAGCGGCATCTAGTGTATCATATGGGATTTGCCTTTTCCAATTGATTCCTACATATTGGATCAAAGACAATTCTAGAATGAGGTTTTGAACTCTGATGTTCCTCATATTTTGTCAGTTTTGAGCTCATTATTACAATTATATTTGGAAAATTTGTCTATGTTTTACTGAGATTTCAGGTCAAAAACGTTCGGAGTTGGAATCATGTTTGGAGGTGGAACATTGAAGGGGTTTGAAGCATTTTTCTGCATTCTCCACGAAAGGAAGGACCAATCGATCTACCAATGATCGATCGATCATTGATCTCGAATGATGATGCGCACGATCTGAAGAACGACCTAGTCTCTGAAAAGATCGACTCACTATCCAGGAGATAATGAGTCGATCGATCCTAGTCTTTCGCATAAACCTAATTTTGCGATTTTGTACTTCTGTTTTGGGCCATATAAATACTCTTTTTCCTATTCTTCTTAGAGAGAGTCTTTTATCTTCTAAGAGCGAAATTTTACAGAGTTTTAGAGTTTGTAAGCTAGGAAGAAGATCTCTTAACACCTGAGAAGAATTTCTGAATCCTCTGTATTATTTCTTTATGCAATCTCAATTTCAGTTCATCATGATTCGCTTTATTCATCGTTCTATGTCTGAGTAGATCTTAGATCGAATTTAGGGATTCTAGGGTTTTAGAATTCACTGCTGGGGAACAAATAAGATTGATTAGTAGATGATTCTCCTTATAATACTCGAATCTAATGCATAGATTAGCCTGATCACCTAGTCAATGATTTTAGGTTGTTAACCTTCCAGAAGATTGTTAAGAACCAGAATTAGATTAGAAGAGCGATTCCTTCACTACCAACGAGAGTTGATGCTAGGTTGGATTGTGGGTAATTGAACCCAAACAGTAAAGCCTATTTGTAATCTGAAACCAACGAGAGTTAGGACCTTTAGGTTATTGATAGAAGGGTAGAATCATAGAGAGGTTGTTTGCCTTTATTCATGTTCAAGCCGAGAATAAGATTAGAGTAGTTCATGAATAGTTTCCCCGACATGAATTCTAACTCCCGAATGAATAACCGACATCCGATTGCTTTAATTATTTTATTACATTCACATCTAAGTTGTTAGAATTCACTTCTCTTATTTGATTGATATAGCTTGCGACTCGATAGAAATCGATACTGTAACTTGGTTCTCCGTGGATTCGATCCCTAAATACTATTTCGTTTGCTATGCACTTGCAGTAGGATATAGGGTTAAAACTCGTTGTATCAAACTCTAGGGATGAAATGAAAAACATATCTTTATTGGTTCCACCTCCTATTTTTTATGAAGAAAATGACTCTTTTTATTGAAGGATAAAATATTGGGTCCGGATCTCCTACGGGGATTATTTCAGAGATCCAAAAAGAGTGGTATTTTCTAGCAACAACATAATGGAGAAAGTCAATCAATATAAATTGATCCAAAATCTCATTCAAATCCAATTCCAATATAGTCCCTATGGGTACATAAGAAATGTATTGAATCAATTCTTTTTAATGAAGAGACCTTATCGCAACTTTGAATATGAAATTCAAAGGGATCTAATAGTAAATAATACTCTGAATCATAGAACTATAATGGAAAGATACGATCAACCAACATTTATCGAATTTGAAAAAGAGTTAGAAGAAATGGTTTAATC
>JAKUCM010008568.1:0-18946 GCA_023374145.1 Lepidium sativum | reverse complement strand
GGTAAATATTTTCTACTTAATTGATCACAAAGCTCTGACATACCAAAATAATTTCATGGGCTGAGATATAATAATAGCTCAGTGATCAATTGATAATCTTCATTTGCCAATAAACATATATCGGAGCGTCATTGTTATTTGAAAAAAAACTTCAATAGCTAGCTGGCTAGCTAGACCGTCGTTGAAAAGATCCATACATGTTAGCCCGTTCTATGACTGATCGGTTATGTAGCTACGGTTTCATAAGAGACTAAAAAACTATTGGAAACAAGAATTGAATTGAAAAGAGAACGCAAACTCCATTGATGAAGATTCAGTTATAGAGACTTTATCGAGAGAGATAACAAACTCTAAAACTCAATGATACAAAGAAAAGCAATTCAACGTTCTAATAAGTTGAATCCTTGAACAAACCGGTATGGTAATAACCAGTATTAATTAAGATAAACCAAAATTTTTTAACCAAACCAAAATATAGCTCTTATACCTCCTCTCAAGATGATAGCTATAGTGACTTAAGCGACATCTTGCTTATTAGTTCATGAAACTTCCTTGGTCCCAAAGACTTAGTGAAAACATCAGCTAATTGATTATCTGTTGGTATGCTAGAGGGTTTACAAGCTTGTAAACCAGTGTCTACTAACAGTTCTAAGATATATCTCCTTTGACAAACTAAAATTTAGAAGCAGGCCTAGCTATTTCAAGTCCAAGGAAGTACCTTAATGGACCAATATCACGCAATTTGAGGTATTTATATGGAGCAGTCTTCAAGTCTTCGACGGGTTCATCATTGTTTGATGTGATGATAATATCATCAACGTACACCAACACTGCAATATATTGTCCTCTAATGTTTCTGATGAATAAAGTGTAATCTATGTGGGACTTTGTAAACCCAATACTGAGCAAATAATCGTTGAAATTCAAAAACCATTTTCTAGATGCCTGCTTCGATCCATAGATGGATTTTTTGAGTTTGCAAATCATATTTTTGGGAAGAGTCTGACCAGCTGGAGGAGTGTATCAGAGAGGAAACTGCATGTAGATTTCTTCGTCTAAGTCACCATTGAGGAAGGCATTGGAGATACCCAGTTGAGTAAGACTCCAATGTTTTGCAACAGCTACGACAAGTGAAATCTTCATTGTAGTCATCTTATCCACTGGGGAAAGCGTGTCCACAAAATCAACCCCCTATTTTTGCGTGTATCCTTTTGCAACAAGTTTTGCCTTATATTTTTCTAGAGTTCCATATGAGTTGAGTTTGGTCTTGTAAACCCATTTACACCCTATTTCTCGTTTATTGGGAGGTAGAGAACACACTGTCCATGTATCGAAATCTTCCAAAGCTTTTAATTCTTCATTCATGGCTGTTAACCACCCATCAAACTTCTTTTCGTGAGAAAAAGTTATTGGTTCTCCCAGAGCCATCACATAGCAGATATAATTCTCATATTCCTCAGACAGATGATCATAAGAGAAATATGATGCAAAAGGATAAGGAATGTCAGTTTCTATGATATTGCAGTAATAATCCAAAATATGGCTATGAACTTTAGATATTCTTTTAAAATGAGAAAATAGTAAACATGGAGAAGGGCATGTTGTAGAAGTAAAAGGAACATCTTTGTTTTGATTTGAATCCATATTCTCCGATGTTGATGCTTCTGTGACTTTTGATTCCAAAGAAGTTTCAGCTGTAGTTTTAATTCCTACATTATCATCAGATGGTGGAGAAGAAATATATATAGTTTGAGTAATAATTCTATAATATGAATCAAAGAAAGAAAAAACATCATCAGTTGGAGTAGTATGAGCTTTATAAGAAAAATTATCCTCATAAAACACAACCTTCCTAGATATATGAATGTTATTAGTTTCTAAATCCATTAGTTTATAACCCTTGTATCCTATTGGATATCCAAGGAAAACACAAGCCTTGGATATTAGCAAAAACTTGTTTCGATTTCTGGTGGAAGTATAGCTATAACAAAGACATCCAAAGACTTTGAGATCATTGTAGTCTTTTCCTATCAATACTTCAATAGACGATTTTTACTTAAGTAATAGTGTAGGTAATCCATTATGAGAAAAACTGATGTTAATATACAGTCACCCTATTGTTTAAGAGGTATATTGACTTGAAAAAGGAGATATCAAGCCACCTTTAAGATATGCTGATGTTTACGTTCAACTAATGAGTTTTGCTCAGGAGTTTCAGGGCAAGATTGATAAGCTCCAATACCATTTGAACGAAACAAAGCATCAAAATGGAGTTTAGAAGCATTATTCGATTGAACTCCTTTGACTTGAGCACCATATTGTGTTTGAACCATAGTTAAAAAATTTGGAAAATGTTGAGAACATCATTCTTTGCTTTCATTAGATACACCCATGTAACCATGATGTAATCATCAATAATAGTTAGAAAATATTGAAATCCCTCAATGGTTTCAACTGAGAATGAACCCCAAACATCTATATGAAGCAAATAAAAAAAGCCTATTCGCGCATATTATTATTTGAATTGAAAGGGATACACTTTTTCTTAGAGATGGGGTAAACATCACAATGAAAAGAGCTATTATTACTTTTATGTAAACCAACAAAGTCAATAATAAATTTAGTCTTGAAACAGAAAAACGACTTAATCTTTGATGCTAAAGTTCATAATCAACTTAATCCTTGACTTAGTAGAGTTGACAGAAAAGAAACCAGAACAAAGGCTATTGGAAATTGAGCTTATGTCCAAAACGTAGAGATATCCTATATGCTTACCTTGTCCATTCATCAATCCCTTGATAGGATCCTGAATAAGACATGTTGATGTAATACTGGGTAGCTCCACTTCAAACTCGACCTAAAGACTTGATTGATGCATCTCAAGCTCAACTTCAACACCGATGAAACATGGAAATGGCTATGGAACCAAGGAGAAGAGCCATCACGTGAAATGCATTCACACTTTGATGCTTGTGATGAGCATTCAAAAAGATCAATCATAGCTCGATTGCATTCTTTTTCTCTTAAGTGAGTTTTATCCCATTGAGTTTTCTTCTTAAGGTTTTTAATGAGGCTATTGGGCTACACTATCAAGAGACTCTTTTGGTAAGTGAGTTTTAAGCCTATTAGAGGTCCAAATTGTGGCTTAAGACTACAAAGGCCATTTGAGAAGTCAAAATAAGAGTTTAATGCTCATTGCATTTCTAAGACATATTGTCAATTCTTTTTATTTTCTAGATTGTCTTGGGAATGTCCAAGCATTCTCTTCTTCATTTCTCTTTATATTTTCGTTGCCTCATTGTAAGAAGACACCTATCTTTTTTTTTATATCAAAAACCTCTTTTAAGCATAAACCATGGATTTCTTTTTGTTTGTCGAATTTTGAAAATTTTCCGACTTATCAAAAGACTTTTCCACATTGTTTTGTGGTGTCAATCAATCCTCCATCTTGTCGTGAGTTTTTTTGTCATCTCCAAGTCAAGAATATCTACTCCTTATCCTTCAAGTGATGAAATTAGGATTAATTCCTCAGTGGGATCGTGTCAAGTGGTACCAGAGCACACTTGAAAGTTGAGTCGTTTCTATATATCATCTCTTATCGTTTCCACTTCTTCAATCAATTTTCTCATCTTTCACCATTATGTTCTCTTTAAGAAAAGCATAAAAAAGTGGTTTGGTTTTTAGATCTATGTTTTTCTTTGTGTGAGTGTTTGTATTCATCAAGTTTAGCTTTAGATCTGCAGTTTTAAAACTTGTCTCTTCGTATTCTAGATCTGAACTTCATAAGACCATCCAAATTAAGTTGTTGTGTGTAGTTTCTTCACTTGACTGTTCAGCTACTATAAATTTTGCATCAAATCAAAGAATAATTTGCTATATCTCTTTGTTTAATCATCACTTCATGATTGTCTGTTCATATGATTTTGTGAAGCTGAGTGTTAAAATTAGCAAGAGCTGTGATAATCATTGAATATGCAGCGTTTTGTTGTTTTAGTTTCTACACTTGATCGAGTGTATCAGTGGCTTGTTTTAGTTTTGTTTCATTTTGTGTAAAATCTACAACCTTCTTTTAATGGTTTATTTTGTTCTTATTTGCAGAATACCATGAAAGAACAAATGTTTTATTCTGATTAGAGCACATATAATGAAGAGGATTACTAGATGGACGAGTATATGACTGAAGCTGAAGAAGGTTATGGTCCTGAAGCAAACATAAAAGAGATTTACCCAAAACCACCAGATTGTGAATATGATCAATCAGATGTCACAAAGACTTCAACAGTGAGCCAACTATATAAAACTCCTTACACTTCTAAATATGTGATTTATTTTGATCCTTAATTTGCTCCTAAAAAATTCAACTCTATGCATTTTCAGGAAAAATAAACTATCTAGAGTGGGAAGAAATAATGGATGATTGGTTTCAAAGAGGATGAAAGACTAGCTCGATGATGATATCCAAAAGTGTATGCAAGAAATGCTTGAGGTTATGGAAGCATTCCAAAAGAACAAACGAGTCACTCACCAATGAGTTGATACTAAAACAAACAAGGAAATATCTGAGAGATTGGAAATTCAAAAGCCAGAACACGATCATCCATTGCCAAGCCACAAAGAGACCATGGTCAATACATAAAACATGGAGACTAAGTCAATCTTTTAACCATCATATGAATCAAGTTGTGACCCAAAGAAATGTAAGTCCTCTAAACTATAAAAATACAAGGGAGCCACTTGTTATACTTGTCGTGAGAAATGACATATTACTGCAACTTGTCCAAGAAAAATTGAGCTAATTATCACTTTAGTAGAATAAAAATTGAGTTCATCAAACTCAAGTTGTGATGTAGTTAATGAAGGTTTAGAACACTCCAATTCTTGTGTCATGCACTTGTTCTCGTCAAGAGATCTTGATTCACGTCATACGTTGGAGCATGAGAATGATAAAGCTAAAGAAAGCACAAAATAAAAGAATCAACTTACAATACCAATCACTTAACAAGCTTCACCCTAGTTGATAGGGATCGAGTCATGGGATCGAGTTCCACATTCCGATGGTGATGAAATTGCACTCGAGCTCTACACATCGAGTCAAAGGATCGAGTTTGAGCAATCTGGCCAAATCAAAGCTGAATTATTATCAATTCCCTTGTGTGGCACTCAAGTAAGTTTAGCTTATGAGTCTATTCAATATTTGAATAATATCACATTCACTCGTAGCTTCAAACAATCTGTTTTGAATGTTTAGATTTCTAGTATAATACACTTGATCTTATCTTGAAGTGCCATGGAAGATACAATAGCATGAATGAGTGTAACAACCTTGAAAGAACCACATCCACAAGGAGCTTAACGATGAATTAAACAGAGAAGGAAACAAGTGAAATGGAAAAGCCAACTAGCTTTTTGCTAGAACCAATGCTTATGCTAATTCTTTGTGATTACACAAGAAACCACTGTAAGGAAATTGATTTGGTTGGGAATTTACCTAACTTGTTTGTGATTGTTTCTGCTGAGGAAGAGAAATGTTTTGGATTAGAAAATGTGAAGGGATTTCTTGGTTCAAGTATAGTTTTTGATAAAATGATTTCATCTTTTGAAGCACTCACACCTGAAAAGTTTTCTATGAAAATGGCTATGGAACCAAGGAGAAGAGCGATCAAAAGCAACACATTTATACCTTGATGCTTGTGATGAGCATTCAAGAAAATTAACCAAAGATTGAGTAGCTTGATTGTATTATTTTTCTCTTAAGTGAGTTTTATCCTACTGCATTTTCTCATAAGGTTTTTAATGATGCATTTGGGCTACACTATCAAGAGACATTTTTGGTTAATGAGTTTTGAGCCCATTATAGGTTCAAAACAAGGCTTAAGACTCCAAAGGCCATTTGAGAAGTCACAATTTAGAACTTAATGCTCATTGCATTTTCAAGATAGATTATTAATTCTTTGTATTTTCATATCCAAGCATTCTCTTCTTCATTTCCCTTTATATTTTTGTGGCTTCATTGTAAGAAGAAATCTATCCTTTATTTATTATCAAAAACCTCTTTTAAGCATATGTCATGGGATCTCTTTTCGTTTGTCAAATTTTGATATTTTCCTGACTTATCAAAAGGCTTTTCTACAACCTTTTGTGGCTTCAATCAATCCACCATCTTGTATTGAGTTTGTTTGTCGTCTCCAAGTCAAGAATATCTACTCCAGATCCTTCAAGTGACAAAATTGGGATTGATTCCTTAGTGGGATCGTGTCACATGTAGTTTCATCAAAAGTTAGTCGATATTTTAGATCTCTAGTGAGATGGCTAACTCTTATTAGATTGAGTCTAAAATCAGAGATAAACAAAACATTGTTTAGAAGTAAATGATTATTCAGTCTGATGTTGGTGACTCCTTCAATGGTTACTAAAAATCCCGTAGGAAGAGTAACAAACATATCTGATGACATAGACAATTGATCAAAAATAGACTTTTCATGAAAGACATGATGGGTCTATCAACAATCCATGAAGAAGAAGATAAGATACTACTTGTGGCATTTAATGCTCCTAAAAAATGTAATCTAGAAGAAGTAAATGTCATACTGGAAAGAGATGTGATTGTCCCTCCTTTTGTAGACGTTTCTGCATTTGAAATTGAAGGAGCAACGTTCATCTGAGAGTTGAAGAACGCAATTACACTCTCTATTTGATCTTGACAAGGTCTTGGGCTGAGTTGGAAACTGCAGCCTTGGAAGCATTATCATCAACTTATGTCTTAAGTTTGGTGGATAATCAAGGATTTTGTAGACTTGTCGATAGTGTGCCCATTGTAACAACAATGAGTACATACTGATCTTTGAAACATCACATTAGCATTTGCAGCATTGATTATAGGTTAAGAGAGATGAGAACTTGAAACTTGAAAAGCTGAAGCTTATATGGAGAATATTTCGCTGATTATAGCCTTAATCAAGAAGGTTATAGACACTTGAGAGATCAGGGATATACTTCTTTATAATGATATGAGTCCTCACTGAATGGTAAGAATCATTCAGTCCATAAAGAAGCTTTATCATATGAGCATTCTCATTCTTATCAAGGATTCGGTCTGGGAAGGCTTAATCCCCAGAAAAAAAAGTGCAAGCTGTCGGACAGCTCGGTTATCTGACCCTGATGGGAGCGGTCCGCACAAGCATTGCTCGGGCAGAACATCATTCAAAGCTCGAGCCCGCAAACTGGTAAATTACTTAAAATTAACAATTTTTTATAAATATATTGCCTTATTTTAATATTTCTCAGCAAGAGGAATCAAGGGATACCCACCCTGATATCCTTAGCACTCTGTACATCACCAAACGGAACAAAGCCAGAGTTTTTGTTGACAAAAAATCCGAGAAGCTGTACAACGACGTCACTGCAAAGTTGCAGGAATTGACTCAAGAATGCAGTGATGAGAGCTCTGCATCCGGGGGATTATATACGGCGTAGAAGAACCAGATCTATTCTGAGGTAAAATAAATTTTATATTCTTCATTTACCTTCTATTTTAGCTAAATTAATCTAACTTTCGATTGTATTTCTTTTATTAGATCGCTCCCCGTAAAAAAGGGAGATTATTTGGAACAGGTTTTCTCGGATCGAGGATTGAGCAGTGTACCTCACCTGAAGGATTTTCACAATCCTCAGCACAGCAGCAACCAGTGACCTGTGACAGATAGTCGATCGGCAGACCCAAAAGTTAGATCGGATTAACACCGAGCTTGCTAAAGCTAAGAAGAAAATCATGACCTACGACCTCTTGTGGTTTATACTGGCCAAGAAGGATCCAGAGCTAGCTGATGCATTTGCAGAGATCAATGCTGAAGACGAAGACACCGGATCCGGCTCAGGAAATTTAGACCGATCATACGATTTTTGATTTTTAAAAAACATTTTGTAAAATTTTTTTAATTTGACAAAAAACTATTTTTTTTAAATTTTATTTTATAATTTTAAAATTTTAGTTTTTTTTAATTAATATAATTCAATAGGGCGTCACAAAGGAGTCGCAGACGGCACCCTCGCAAGGGTGTCGCAGACGGCGCCCTCGCATAAGAGTCGCCTACCGCGCCCTCGCGAAAGACTCCCAAATGATGGCCTAGCTACCTCCTTGAATGTTTGCCTCACAGGGATGTTGCAGGGTTTCCTCTAGCAAATATCGCTAAAGACTCGCAAAGAAGTCAATGCGTTTTCATAGCAGGTTTTGCTAGGCTCTTGTGACATCTCGTCTTGCATTTGCGACGTTTTTTGTCCATCGCAAGGTATGTGACGTTTCTGCTAGGAAAATAAGTTTGCGACTTGCAAATTGCGACATTTTGGTTGTCGTTGCAAGAGCGTTTCTGTTTGCTTTTTGCGACAGCTTCGCGAGATATTTTGCCATCGCAAAAGACGAGTTTTCTTGTAGTGAACAGTTGCACGTTTTAAAACTTTTAATGCAATCTGTAGATTCCAAGTCATCATAAAGAGTTTTTATACGAGTATAGATATAGGAAAGATCCATAGTTCCCTGCTGAAAAATACCAAATGTGCTAAGACAATTGGTAAGCTCGAGAAAGGTTGGTTACATGAAAAGGAACCAACAAATGTTTCATGATATCCGAGGCATCTTGGAACCTCAAAATACTACCATATATTTGCTTACAAACATAATTGAGAATCCAAGATTTCACCATTTTGTTGTGAGTGACTAAAGACAATAGTGAGGGTGAGACTCTTTTGGACGAGGCAAAGATCCATCTACAAAGCCTATCTTATTCTTGCATGAAGAGATATGGTCATATCAATGTTCCTTGTATTATAATCAGTATCGTCTATAGTCTCAATAACTAGAGAAATCCTTGGATTGTCACTACTGCTCAGAAAATATGGAGAGAATTGCACACCTTAAAAATCGTGAGGATCTTGATGCTCGATCTTGTTTTGTTGAGGTGTTGCCAAAGTCGGACTTGCTTCAACAACTGGAAATGTGTCAACGACATTAGGATTAGCAATCGGAGCTCGAATCTCTTCACATCAACTAACAAGAACGCTTTTTTTATCACGACCAGAGGAAGACGAAGCTGAAGTTGAGTAAATTGACTTAACAGTCAAGAATTATAGAAGAGATAAGAAATTCGGTAAAGAACCAGAAGATCGATCAACAAATGAGTGCAATGCTGGCGAATAAAGGAGAAAGAAGATTAAGCAGTGGATTAGCCAAAGAATCAACAAACAAAAAGATTCAACATGAATTTTAAAATTCCGTTGAATTAAGAAGAGAAAACTAGAGTAAACAAATCAAGAGAAAGTTTTGAGATGAGCTTTCTTGCTATGATACTATATTAGAAACAAGTGTTGTGAAATTTCTTAACTTTGCTTTGTTGATTGTTGATTTGTAGGAAAAGAATGAAGCAAGACACACGATGTAACGAGTTCCCAAGTCCTAAAACCGGACTTGGTACATCTCAAAGGACTAACAACCAGTCCTTGGTGGCTTATACCATTAAGAGATTCACCCACACACTTCTAGTAACCCCAAAGACCTCACCAAGAGAAATTATACCCAAGAACACACAAGAACACCCTCTTGTAAGCTCTCTACACTCTTCTCTCTATTTCTTTGACTCTTACTACAAATGTGTTACTCACACCACTCTACCTTTCATTTGCATCAGAGTCTACTTATGCAAATCCCCTCGTACATCACTATTTGACCAATATTTTTCTTTGTGATGTAGCAAGCCTTGAAGAAGCAGATCCAGAAGCGTCATGGGCCAGAATGGAGAAGAAGAAGCCCACCAGAAACAAAACCTGATCCACCTGAAGTCGAACCAGGCCAAGATGAAATGCGGCCAAAGTAAGGCCCATCATACGAGCCCAGTCCATTGCCACGATGTATGGAGAGACTTGAACCGACTCTCATAACAACCACCTCGATTCAGTCTCTCTCTTCTTTCTCTCCCTTCCTCTCCATTTCTCTCCACGAATCTTCCTCTTAGCGACCTTTCCTGTTTACGGCTCTTCCTCTTTCCGAGTTGAAAACCACCGATCAGCTCCACCTTCGACATGCAACCGCCGAAACCGTTAACACCATCGACATGCAACCGCCGAAACCGTTAACACCATCGACATGCAACCTTGTCGATGATCTCTCCTCCGACATCTACCACCAGAGTCTCTCTCTTCACTGAGATAGAGAATCAGTGCCGAAGCACCTTCAGGTTATGTAACCCTTCCTCAAACTTCTTTATCGAGATCGATTTGGTTAATAGATCTGCTGGATTTACTTTAGAATCTATCTTCCTTACCTTAATCGTTCCGTCTGTTACATGTTCTCTTATGAAGTTGTATTTAACATGTATATGCTTTGTTCTTTCGTGATAGGTGTAGTACTTCGGTAGACAGAGAACACTCTGGGAGTCGCAGAAGATTTCAGCATCATTCTGAGGAAACCCTAACTCTGTGGAGATCACCTTCAACCATAAAACCTCCTTTCCATCTTCCACCAAGGCGATGAACTCGGATTCAATATTCGAGAGAGCCACAATATGTTGAAGAGACGATCTCCAACTCAAGGTGTTTTCCCCTGCCTGAAATAAGAACCCGGTAATAGATCTCCTTCTATCTAAATGTACTACAAAATTACTATCACTGTATCCTCTTACTTTGAAATCCTCTGGTTTTGTGTATACAAGCTTTAGATCTACTGTGTTCCTTATATATCTTAGAATCCATTTGATCCCTTGCCAATGTTCTCTGCTAGGAGCACTCATGAATTGGCTGACAAGACCAGTAGCATAGGCTAAGTCTTTCATTTCGAATTTTTCGCTTAATAGCTTCTTCAATCTTGAGATCTCTTCCATATTCTTTGCAGCCACCAACATGTCATCCACATATAACAACAAATAGACCATACTGTCATTCTCAACACACTTAAAATAAACACAGGGATCACGTTCACTTCTGTTATAACCTTGTGATTTCATAAACTTGTCAAATCTCAAGTTCCACTGCCTAGGAGACTGTTTCAATCCATATATAGACTTCTTTAGCAAACATACCTTATCCCCTTCTGTAAACCCTTCTGGCTGTTCCATTAGAATTCTTTCATCTAATACCCCATGTAAAAAAGTTGTTTTCACTTCTAACTGTTCTAGTTCCATGTCTAACATAACAACCATAGACATCATCAGCCTGATGGTGGCGTGTTTCACAACTGGTGAAAACACGTCGTGATAGTCTATGCCTTCTAACTGTGAATAACCTTTGGCCACTAGTATAGCTTTGTAACGAGGTTCTTCAACTCCTGGAATACTTGGCTTCAATTTAAACACCAACTTACAGCATATGATTCTTTCTCTTATAGGTCTATCAATTAGAACCCATGTCATGTTTTTCTTCAAAGAAACCATTTCCTCATCTGCAACTATTGACCACTTTAATTTGTTAGAACTGCTTATAGCTTCTTGATAGGTTATAGGTTCCTTTGAGTTGATTAACTGAGCCATGTTCAATGCAAATGTCGAGACACTTGAATCATCATATCTGTTGGGAGCTTTAATCCGAGTCCTTCTTTCTCTATCTCGTACTAACTGATAATGTTGCAATTGATCTGCCTCAATCTCTTCTTCAACAGTCTCAATATCTACTTCTTCATTTTCTCCACCTTCATCATCTACTTCTACATGATTTTTTTCTTCAGTAGAGTTTTTAGAATCAGGTAGTAGAAAAAAGACATTCTTAATCTTTCTTCTTGAACCATTCAATTCAACATCATTAAGCTGAGCGCGATCTGAATCTTTGTACATTATGTGTTATGCAAAGATGACATCTCTGCTTACAATACATTTCTTTTCTTCACCACTCCAAATTCTGTACCCTTTCACACCTTGAGGATAACCCATGAATATTCCTTTATATGCTCTAGGCTTGAGTTTCCCTTGATTCACATAATAATATACCACACATCCAAACCTTCTCATGTGATCATATTCTGGTTTCCTTCCTGTCCAAAGTTGCTCGGGAACATCATAATTTAGAGGTTTTGATGGTGATCTATTCAGCATGTACACCATTGTAGATGATGCTTCTGCCCATAAAGACTCTCCTAGACCAGTTTCACATAGTAGACTTCTCACTTTCTCTAGAATCATTCTGTTAAGTCTCTCAGCTACTCCATTCTGCTGAGGAGTATAAGGACACATCTCATGTCTTAAAATTCCATGTGCCTTGCAATAGTCTTCGAAAAACTTATTGCAATATTCTAAACCATTGTCTATTCTCAAGGCTTTCAGCTTCCGATTGCTTTATATTCTCCACTAGGACTTTCCATTCTACGAACTTTGTAAATGCTTCATCTTGTTTTTCAGAAAATAAATCCACACCTTCCTTGTGTAGTCATCCACAAAAGATATGTAATACTGGTATTTAGATAGACAGGGGGTTACGTTCGGTGATCCCCAATGATCTGAGTGAACATATACAAGTCTCTCACTTGAAGTATGGTTTCCAGTCCTGAATGACTTCCTATGAGATTTTCCCAGAATACACGGTTCACAACTCTCCAAAGACTTGAAGTCTAAACCTTTCAACAGCTCTTTCTTTATCATCATCTTTAATTTTTTTCACTGATGTGTCCGAGTCTACTATGCCAAAGAGTTGCTTTGATTGGTATTTCGACTGCAGGATTTGCTTGATCAATCACCGACTCCCTATCTAGATAGTATACAGTATCTCTGTAATCCCCAGCTAACACTTGCTTATCACCTTTAAAGACCTTCATTCTGAAATCTCTTGACATGAACCAACACCCCAACGATTCTAGCTGACATAGGGAGATCAAATTTCTTTTTGCCAAAGGTGAGTATCTGACTAGAGTCAGAATCACTTCACTTGTATCAGAATTTAGTATCTTGACTTTCCCTATTGCTGTTATCTCACAGAAAGTATCGTTTCCATAAATATCTTTCCACCATCAACTTCCTCAATGATGAACCTCAAATCTTTTCTGTAAGTAACATGATATGAGCATCCAGAGTCAAGTATCCAACCGTTTCTTAACTTCTGGTCCATTGTTTCGAGCATCTCTGGTTCTGTCCAAGCTGACGTAGCAACTGCAACTTCTGCTTTTGAGTGATTTGACTGACCAGATGTAGAGTGTCCTCTCTTTGGGCAGTTTGTTTTGAAGTGATCTAGACATCCACATATCCAGCAAGCTCTTTCTTTATTAGGTTTTGACTTGCTTCTGCTAGTAGATTTTCCTTTTCCGTGATTTCTCTTTTCACTTTTACCTCTTGACTGAACGAATAACCCTTCACCAACAATCTTCTGTTTTCCTTTTTTTCTTGAGTTCCATCTCTATAGAGTATGCAGAGCTTATGATTTCTTTTACTGTGATAGTAGTTCTACCACTGCTAGACTTCAGAGTATGAACCAAGATTTCATATTGGCTAGGAAGGCTATTCATTAGTATAACTGCTTGGTCTTCATCACTCATAATAACTTGCAGACTTGACAAATCTGAAAGTAATTTATTGAACACGTCTAGATTCTTTTCCAGTGTTTTATCTTCCTCCATCTTAGAGCTGTAGAAAGTCTGCTTTAAATGAAATATGTGTGGAAGTGTCTTGACTTGATATTCATCTTTAAGAGCATTCCACATATCAAAAGCAGTAGGTTCATGGATAACTTTTCTTAGGACCATGTTAGTTAAACTCATTCCTATGAGGTTTCTCACCGTTCTGTCCTTTACTAGCCATTTTGAATTTGTACCGCTTTTATCCTCTTCCTTCTTCTTATCCGACTCTGAGGCTGAAGAAGTCTGGACTTTCTTCTTATCAGACTCAGAGATTAGTGAAGTCTGAACTTTCACCTTCTCTGTTAACACTGAGTCTAATCCAAGAATCTCTAGAGTAGCTCTGATTCTATACTTCCAGATCATGAAATCTCCTTCCCCATCAAACTTCTCCACTTCAAATCTTCCTTGTGTTGTTCCATGATATCTGAAGATCACTATACCAGCACACCCAACAAGAATACAAAAACAAACCTTTTCCTTTATAGATAAACCCAAATACAACCTTTACTTAAATGAAAGCTCTCAGCTACAAATGAAAGCTCTCGACTTTACCCAGAAAGACTCTTCCTTTACTTAAAAAGACTGCACCTTTGTTTACCTCTTAAGCTCAGATACCAATTGTTGTGAAATTTCTTAACTTTGATTTGTTGATTGTTGATTTGTAGGAAGAAAATGAAGCAAAACACACGATGTAACGAGTTCCCAAGTCCTAAAACCAGACATGGTACATCTCGAAGGACTAACAGCCAGTCCTTGGTGGCTTATACCATTAAGAGATTCACCCACCCACTTCTAGTAACCCCAAAGACTTCACCAAGAGAAATTATACCCAAGAACACTCAAGAGCACCCTCTTGTAAGCTCTCTACACTCTTCTCGCTATTTCTTTGACTCTTACTACAAATGTGTTACTCACACCACTCCACCTTTCATTTGCATCAGACTCTACTTATGCAAATCCCCTCATACATCACTCTTTGACCAATCTTTTTCTTTGTGATGTAGCAAGCCTTGAAAAAGCAGATCCAGAAGCGTCATCTGCCAGAATGGAGAAGAAGAAGCCCACCAGAAACAGAACCTGATCCACCTGAAGTCGAACCAGGCCAAGATGAAACGCGGCCCAAGGCCCATCATACGAGCCCAGTACTTTGCCAGGATGAATGGAGAGACTTGAACCGACTCTCATAACAAGAATTGAATTAAAAAAAGAACACAAACTCCATTAATGAAGATTGAGTTGAGTTTATCTAGAGATAACAAATTCTAAAACTCATGATACAAAGAAAAGCAATTCAACAAATTAATATTTTGAATCCTTGAACAATCCCGTTGGTGATAAGCGTTCTTAATTAAGCTAAACAGAGAAATCTTAACCAAACTAAAATATAGCTCTAATACAAACAATGCCGTGTATTTAGACCAACAGAGGTTCAAGCTTTCTGCGAATCAATATCCTTCTCCAGTGACACTGATCTATCTCTGTCGTTTCGATTCAGGGAAGGAGAATCTTTTGTTAACCCTTATTGCTAAGTATCAAATTAACGTTTGATGATTCCTGATTGTTGATTTAGTGGGCTTATTATCTATGTTTAGAAGGCTTGTATATGGGCCATTTGTAAAACATTTATTTTTTCTCTTTGCAAATTTATTAGTAACACCTTTACAAACAAAGAAAATGGTCTTGAGGTTTTTCCTTTCTTACTACAATTACAAGTCACGTGTCTTACTTCTGGTTTCCAACAAGAACTCCCTCGTAATCTGTACACACAAATGCTCGGTTTTCATTGAAAAAGCTTCATACTTATCCGAGAAAACGACGTCGTCCATGTTCCTCACCACGAACCCTAAACAAGCTTCCTTAAGGACCTTGCTCGAACCAAGATCCGAGACACCAAGTACGTCAAGAACGCTAGAGATGTCCAAAGAACTCAACATATGTTGCTCACAAAACTCTTTCAAGTAATTGATCATGTACTTATCAGCTGCAACAAACAAGGCATATACATGTTTCTCCAACTTGTCTGAAGCCAATGTGCCTGTATATAAAAACTCCAAGAGAGCTGTAAGTTCCTCTGTGTTTAACTCTTGAAGTGTTATAGCGTATTCTGGAGCGGTTTTGTATTCATCTGAGTCTAGGATGTTCTTGAATATTTCGGATTTTGAAGCCTACACACACATATATGTATATATATATAGAACATATCAGAATTTCATACCAAAAATAAAATATATGTAGAACTGAATAATGGTTAGGTTATTTTTTGTAAACTATTGGATCGACAATCTCTAGTATATAATCCAAACTCTCAAACGGTATCACACAAAATTATACTATTTTCTGAATCAAACTTTTGTGGAAAAAACTGTAAATGTGAGCATTTAAAGTCTAGTTCACAAGAACTATTTTCCTAGCATTTATAGTTCACCGGATACTATATTCATATTTTAATTTGAAATTTTATAATGAATTTTAATTATAACTCCATAAATTGTGATTTCTTTTAAATCCTGTCATGACAACATGTAATTAATGTTTTAATAAATTAATTAAACAAATAAAAGATAAATGCCATATGAAAGAAGAAAAAACGAGTAGAGATGGTTTGGTTTACCAGCAAAGCTCTATGTGCAGGAATTGGAGGGCCATCATCACCTGGTTTAATAAGAATATCAGCATGAAGCTGTTCTTTCAAACCCGAAACAAAGCTGCTTAAGAACACTATCCTTTTCTTCTGTTCTTCTTCGGCTTCTTTCATGGATTTCATCCATTTTATCACCTTGTCTAATGGTCGTGGCTGAATTCATCGCACCAATATATAATTAAAACTCATATGATCAAAGCCAATAATGAATATACTTTGATATCTAGACAAAAATTGAAACCTTTATAAAAAAACTTAGTGAATTACCTCACAAGAGAACAAAGGAGAAGAAGAAAGAGATGAGCCATTATTGCCGGTAGATTTATCAGTCGATATGTCATGATCTTCTTTCGAGCCTTCAAGCTTTTTGAGCAGTGCAATAGTGGTTCGAGCACCTTCGTAACACGATCCACATATTATGTTTCTTGGTGGTCTTAAAATTGATGGCATTGTGGTGCAGATTGAGCAATCCATTTGATTTTCCTGTCTTAGCAATCTTTGGGAGCAAAACGTATATGAAGAAGATGACGGAGAGGAGTAGTTTCTTAATTCGAACTCAATCGTTTAAATTATTGTTCAAGAGTTGGTTAGAAATGGTTACGTTAATATTCGACTGGAGACATATAATTGTTTGAGTTGTTGAACATAATTTAAAAAATAAAAAACCGCAAACTAAATGATTAAAGTCAAGAAGGAATCTTTTGGAGGGTGTTGTATAGTTGGAAACTTTATGAAATAATATTAAATAGAGGGAATAATATAGCATCAGTAAACATATTAATTTAATTATTATATATATATGCTTGAGTACTGGATACATGCTTTGCATGTAAATAGTTCTTAGAAAAGCGTACATAATTAGCCAAATTTAATTAATGAACAATTAATTAGAGAGGAATTAAGAAGATCTAGATTTCAGATACGATCATATAGATTACTTCAAAAGCTAAAAGACTTAGAAAGTTGGGAAAAAAGAAAACGACTTTCCAACCTTTCAACAGCAAATATGTGTAATGTAGGCACGTCGTTTTATCCATCAATATATATATATGATTGTATATCTATAGCTTCAAGATTAATTAATTGACTATATTTTTGATGAAGTATTAAATAACTCGTAAGTCTATGAGTTGCAATTAGAATGTGCAATCTAAATATTGACACGATTTTTTGGCCACTAAATATATTACCTATTTACCATTCAGTGTCACAAATTGTATCCACTTAGCCAGCCAATGATACTTAATTTTGGAACCATACATTCTGTATTTTCAAGGTATAAATGGAATAAAAAGCTATTAGTTAGTTTATTTGGTTTTGGGCTTAAACAATATAAAGGGAAAGAGAGTTCAAATCCCACCAATCCAACAATTCAGAGAAAAAAAGTTAATAGATCAGAAACAACTTCTGTTTGGGACCAATTCGTATTATACGATTGATTTGGTTATTTCGAGTTTCGGTTTAGGTTCGGAGTGAAACTACAAATTTTCGAGTTGAAACCATATGGGTCCATATATAAACACAAAATCATATGAATCAGTTCTATGCGGGTATTTTTGAGTTTTGATGGGTTCACCTTACAATTTCTCTTAAAAATCGACGCTTATTTTTGCTTATATTCACAGGTATCTGAATGAATATAATATTTTCAAAATTCCTCTCGCAGTATTTAATTAGTTAAACATATAATCCTTATAATTAAAGAAAGTCGGACCAACATGATCCAACATCTTTGTCATAAAAAGTTGAAAAAGGTACACTTAGAAAAGTAACAAGTCTTTAGATAAAGCATTTCTTACAACACAACACACAAAACAAAAGATAAAGAAGCATTACGAAGGTGGATCAATTAGCCTTCATTGTCATCTTTAGTATTACTTAAGCTTGTGATGGCTTAGTTTCGGTTTCTGCGACCTTTGGTTCAACATCAGCCATAGGATCAACCTTAGCCTCAGTCTTGGTCTCTGGCTCGGTTTTAGTCTCAGTCTCGGTCGCAGCCTTACCCTCAGCTTTTGGCTCAGCTTCAGCCTCCACAGGCCAATAAGCAGTTTTCTTTCCGGTCTTTGAAACTGTTTGAAATACAGCTTCAGGCTCAACATTACCTTTTACTGTCACTTTTTGCTCCTTGATATCAATGTCAAATGATTCAACTCCTGTAGTATTTTTATAAAATGAATTACTCGGCATACAATTAAATAAACAAATAATATTTATAATTCACATGAAAAATAAAAATATGATTAAATTACCTTCCATTTTGCCCAAGACTCTATTGACAGCCCCAACGCAACCTTGGCAAGACATACCAACTTTGAGGACAACAGTCTGCATTTTAGACATATTGAATCCGACAATGTTAGACCATATACAATATAAATCGGACGAGTCCGGTCCAAACACATCAGTTTACTAATCAACAATTATCTTTGGGGCTCAAGATGACGCTAATCAGCATTCTGAATATAGATCGTGCCTAGCTAGATCAATTCATCTCTTTATTTCTTATTATTCATGATTTTTTATCAAATAAATCCAAAAATACTAATCGTACTTTTAAATAAAGTAATTGGAGGTTAAGAACCAATTAATCGACAGACTTGGACAGCTGTTCGAGTTTTAGAAGTGAAGACATTCTCTATTGAAGATCATCGGCTCTCCAAAACATAATTTCATCGAGTTTGGCACAAAGAACCGGTAAGAAAGAAAAATAAGACAATGACAAAGAG
>JAKUCM010008567.1:0-11068 GCA_023374145.1 Lepidium sativum | reverse complement strand
AACTGTTAATAGATAAGATTTATTGACAACACCGACCCTGCTGGAATAGATCATCAGATCGCACAACTTGGGCCAGAGCTTGCCTCAACATTAGTAGTTGTCATCTCAAAGGTGTGTGTTATGTATAGTTGTTTACACAGATAGTTTATATGATGATTGGTCCTGATATTGGCGAGCATGACTTATCTTTTTACGTTTTTTCTCAGAGTGGAGGTACTCCTGAAACTAGAAATGGACTATTGGAAGTGCAGAAAGCATTCCGTGATGCTGGTCTGAATTTTGCAAAACAGGTCTTAGTCTCAGGTTTTTGTTTTTCGTTTCTTTTCTTCCTGAAATCCATGGCTTTACGAACATGGGAAGAATGCCTTGTTATAAGGACCAAACTGGTCTACACGGGTGGAAGTAAGCTGAGAAGTGGACTAAGTATTTGGTTTCATTAACAACAGAGAAAAACTGGCTTCTCATGAATCATTAGACACCTTCAGATGTATTGCATATAATGTAGCTTCAACTTTTGCCCAACTGTAGTTCTTCAGCAGCAATTTTGCGATGTATGCTTACGCAGGGTGTTGCAATAACTCAAGAAAACTCGTTGCTGGATAATACGGCAAGAATTGAAGGTTGGCTAGCTAGATTTCCTATGTACGACTGGGTGGGTGGAAGAACATCAATAATGTCTGCAGTTGGTCTGCTTCCAGCAGCCCTACAGGTAATTGGTATAATCTTGAACTTAGTACGTTCATTTGTTGCTTTTATGTATTTGATGCACTGTCATAATATAGGGGATTAACGTTAGAGAGATGCTTACTGGTGCTGCAATAATGGATGAGGCTACTAGGACAACTTCGGTAAGTATTTACTTTGTTGCAGCTTGTGTAAGAACCACTTCATTCTGGTTTCATTGAAGATGAATTTACTTGCTATATTTTTATAGAAATATGATATCACATGGTTGGGTTTCCTGACTCATACACATTAGATAGTCTACTATCACTCACCCTACTCTGTAAATTTCGTACTTCTTTCAGATAAAGAATAACCCTGCAGCACTCCTAGCTTTGTGTTGGTACTGGGCTTCTGATGGCGTTGGTTCCAAGGTGTTTTCCTCAACTGTTTTGAGAGTGTCTTAAGACTAGTAGGGAGATTGAGCTCTTATTGACCTTCTTACTCTTTTTTCCTTTCTTTTACAGGATATGGTTATTCTCCCTTACAAGGATAGTTTACTACTATTTAGTCGGTATCTGCAGCAGCTGGTCATGGAATCGCTAGGAAAGGAGTTTGATCTTGACGGTAACACTGTAAGCGTACTCTTTCTTCAATTATCACTGCAATACCCCAAAATAGAGTTGATATGCATGTAAAATATCCTGAGAAGTGTAAATTGGTCTTGCAGTTAATGTCTACTTTTATAAATCAGAAGATCTTGGTTACTTAATTACTTGCGCGCATGATTGAGTTCAATTTGTTACTTGTCTTTCATGGAAAAATTGAGACCTGCGTACTGTTTCCTCAACATTGTCATTAAAGTATAATTAAGGAGCGGCTATTTGAATTTGCAGGTTAATCAAGGTTTAACTGTATATGGAAATAAGGGGAGCACAGATCAGCATGCGTGAGTTTCCTTCATTCATATAGTTTTCATATTGAGAAGCATAGCAAAGATGGAGCTCTTTATAGAATAGTATTTGATTCTTCCTATTTCGTTAGTTACATTCAACAGCTGAGAGAAGGTGTGCACAATTTCTTTGCAACATTCATAGAAGTATTACGGGACAGACCCCCAGGTCATGATTGGGAGCTTGAGCCAGGTGTCACTTGTGGGGACTACCTCTTTGGGATGTTACAGGTCTAATTTATGAATCTCGATTCGCACAACTTAATCGGAGATGACATTCACTCTCTACACACACTATATTTAGGCTATCTTTCCCACTGATGAGCTGGTTTGAATTTGTCCAGGGAACTAGATCGGCCTTATATGCAAATGGTAGAGAATCTATTAGTGTTACTATTGAGGAAGTGACACCAAGATCTGTTGGGGCACTTATAGCTCTTTACGAAAGAGCGGTTGGATTATATGCCTCAATTGTGAACATAAATGCTTACCACCAACCTGGTATAGATATTCCGCCCATATCTGAAACTGATGTCTTGTAATTGCATAATTGTAATATGTTGACTCAATCTGAATAAAACAACGATTTCAGGTGTGGAAGCTGGGAAGAAGGCAGCAGCAGAAGTTCTGGCTCTACAAAAGCGGGTATTGTCAGTGCTTAATGACGCTACGTAAGTATCAGACCATGCCTGTGTCTCTGTAAAATCTTGTCAAGACTGAAGAGAGACCACTTAGATACTAAGACTTCTTTGTGTGTGCAGTTGCAAAGACCCAGTAGAGCCATTGACACTGGAACAGATTGCTGACCGTTGCCATGCTCCTGAGGAAGTAACTTCCAAATCCCTTAAGACTTTTTATTTTATTTTTATCTTGAATCGTAACTAGTATCAAAGAGTCTATCTTTGAATTTGCAGATCGAGATGATATACAAGATCATAGCACACATGTCTGCAAACGACAGAGTTCTGATAGCTGAAGGAAACTGTGGATCACCACGGAGTATCAAAGTGTATCTGGGCGAGTGCAATGTGGATGACCTTTACGCTTAATAAAAACCCAACACGTTCTCAAACTTCAAAAGTCTCATTCTCTCCATATTCCTTATTTATTTCTGCTATGTCTGTTGTAATACTAAGAGGAAAAGGATTGCAATAAGGTTGCAATAAGAGCAGAAAACAATTGTGGTTTTGTTTGAAATAGAGATAATTTCAAAATGTGGAGTATGTTAGTTTGTAATGAAAGCATTGAAGGGTTTATTAATCAACCAGGCTCATGTCGCTTGTTTAAAAGCTAAACACTCTTCTACCCGTTCTTAGTAAGATTTTCTTCTCTTGCATCTTTATAAACAAAACATGCTTATACAAACTATTTATAATCAAAACTTGCACCGAGCTTGAGTTCACCATACTGCATTTGCATGTTAAGTAAGAGAATTTTGGGGAATGAGTTTAGATTATGAATCGGGTTAGTAGGTGATTTTAGAGATGAGTTTGACTGTTTGAACTATAGATCGAGTATTGTCTTGTCAATCTTGCACATACAAGACAAAACTCTATGAACCGGTCAAAAATATTAATTTCTGCAGTTTTTTTCCAACATAATTCGAATCTAGATAGTCATAATCTCGTGTGATTAACATTAACATAACCCATTTTATTTCGTCAATCAAACTGTCGGAAAAATAGAGTTGTACCTGTGATTGGTAGATGTAAGAGTTGCTCAACAAATTTCCATGTGGTTTGTATATGTATTATTGCAACTCAAGCAAAGTGAATTTTTTAGTAAGCACTTTCTAAATTCGAATGGAATATGTTGACAAAATAACTGGTAGATCCCTCGTAACAAAACAAGACACAAGTAGATTTTGTCCCCACCACAACAATTTAGTAGCTTACCATAACAACAAATTCTAACGTTACAATTCCTTTTTTCCTTTCTTTTCAGTTATAAACATGTTGAATCACTTTTCGACGTCATCACTACCTGTTATATCACTAAACGATACCGTTTTTGGAGGTCTTACGAACTGGAAATGCCCTTTCCCAAATTTGAATTCCTTAACTTTTCAAAATAAAAAAGGAAAGCAAAAGTTAAATTATTTTAAAATGATTATTAATTAAAAATAAACATTAAATTCATTTTGAAGTTCACAGATTTCGATCATCTCTCTCTACTACCTCTTCCCTCGGAGCTTCCTGATTAAGCCTTCCTCCTTCACTGCAAAATCTAGCACGATCTCTGAAGGTTTTCTCTTAGGTTCTGAGAAATCTCTTCTAAGTCTCAGTTTATAAACTTTCTTCAGCTCACAATACTCTCATTCGATTCAAATTCGCAATCCCACCATGATCTCAAATGGAGGATTGCGATTGCCTGCTCCCAATGTCCCTGACGGCCACGTGTCGCCTTCAGCTCCTGTTTCGGTCACAAGAACCCTAGTGACCGATACTGACGCCACTTCTGAAGACGATATGAGTACAAATTCCGGGGACGTCTCCATTGATTCGTCTCCTCAGAATAGTAGAGTGTCAAGTGCTGTGGGTCGCAGCTACAGAAAAAACTCTTCTTATTATACGTACTCTGAGGTGAGCACATCAAGAGAGACTCTCACTGGTGCTCATGAACAGACGGGGCCTAGATTTGATGGTGATACGGATGATGAAGAATCCACCGATTCAGCTACTAGCTCGCAGTTTTCTCCGTCGCCGCAGGCTGCGAGGACTAACGGCGGCGTATCTCAAACGAACAATAGAGCAGTCGTCGAGAAGGTTAAACCTTTATTTCCAATCCTAGAGCATTGTTGCTAGAGCATTATTCGCCTTAGTAGAGGACACATATGGAAACATATTTTATTTATTTATTTAATCTAGAAATTTGCTATGTGGAGCATTGATTATAGACACACTGAAAGACTAGCTTTCTCATCTGTTTTGATGGTTTTTTGATTGCGGTCTGAAGATTTGGATTTTGACCACCTCATTTATATTTCAAAATATGATCTGGAGCTTCTTTTTTTTTACCTGATGCTACAAGTCTTTATGTAATACCAGACAAGAGTTGCTATTTTTGTCTCTACATGTTTATGTATTTCCTTGGTTAATGGTGAATAACGAGGATGTCTGAGGGGTTTATCTTTTAATTGATCTTCTCAAAGCTCTGGTTTTATTGCAGGAGCTTAATGAGACGTTTTCTTCTGAAGTAAGCGATATTCCTAGTGCTCCTCCATTTTCCGGGGTAGCAGAGGAATCTGACGAAATTAAAACAGCAACTCCAAGCGCTCAAGTTTCAGAAGTCAAAACGGGAGATTGTGTAGAAAGTAGAGATACTCGCCACTTTACTAGGTATTTTAGTTTTTGCTCATTATATGGAATTAATTTTCACTTTACTCAACCAATTTCACTTTTTGCTTCTGTTCAAATAGAACTAGTGCTGCTTCGGAGTCATCTGGGCCACCTGATCGACATCCAGCTCGGCTGCCAACTTTTCATGCGAGGTAGTTTTGATGTGATCACTGTTTCAGAAATTGGATGCAGACACATAATTAACCCCGATATCTTCTATCAGTTTAGAAAGCAATTAGGATTTGTGTAATCACTCTACCTTTTTTTAATCTACCCTGATACAGTTCTCGAGGGCCATGGCATGCTGTGGTTTCCTATGATGCATGTGTACGACTTTGTCTGCATGCGTGGTCAACAGGTTGCATGGAGGCTCCCATGTTTTTGGAAAATGAGTGTGCTCTTCTACGAGAAGCATTTGGGTGAGTTTGTTGTAGCCCCCTTCTTAATTCTCATATGTATTCCCTAAATTTGTCTATGTTATTTCCGTGAATAGATATTTTAGATTTTTTATGCAAGCTGAAGTTAAGGATAGTTTTTCGTCACCATGCCTCCAAGTAATCACTGAATAACATATTTTTACTTGGGCTTATATGGTCTAACAGGTTGCAACAACTCCTTTTGCAATCGGAGGAGGAGCTTCTAGCAAAGCGATCTTCACAAGCTCCTCACGAAGGGGTTGCCCCAAAACTCAAGAAAAACATTGGGAACATGAAGGTGCAAGGTAAACTTGAACTGTTTGTTTCACCTGCTATTTGGCTACCCCTCCTATAATAGCTTTGTAAAATAGATTTGTTTGTGTTTGCAGTACGACGTGTTAAAACAGTTTTGAATGGTCCAACTGGCTGTAGTATATCATCTCTGAAGCCATCGTTGATAAAGTTTGAGAAAATCCGGATCCACTTTTCCAATATGTCCACACGCTTATTTTCTGGATGGCGGGCTCTAAGGAAGATCCATGTCCGTATACCAGCCAATGGTTCTTCTCGTTCATCTCTTCCTCGTCAAAGTCTAGCATATGTACATGCCAGTACACAGTACTTAAAACAAGTTTCTGGTCTCCTGAAAACTGGTGTCACAAGTCTACGTAATAATTCAACTTCTTATGATATTGTACAAGGTAACTGAAAGTCATTTACTACTTGTCTATTTGGAAAGAAGTAGCTATATTGAGCATCCTAGTTTTAAAACAATAATATATATATGGATCTATATCATTATGTGTGAGCAAAGTTAGGAAATAATTTTGTTTCTATACTTTCCAGTTCACCATTCTATGTTTTTTTGCAATAGCTTTTAGAAATATCAATTGATCCGTTTGGTTCTGTCATTCAGAAACATACTCGTGTAAGTTAAGATTGAAAAGCTTAGCTGAAGATGACGCCATTATGATGCAGCCCGGATCTGGTGAAAGCCATGTTTTGTATGTTCTTATGTTCCTATCTATTTTTCCCTTCCCAAAATCACTTGGGTAACTTTCCGTATCTATAATATCTGACAAAATTATATACATTTTCACACAGCTTTCCTGATAGCCATGGAGATGATTTGATTGTTGAGATCCTTGATCCAAAGGGGAAGGATTTTGGGCGTGTGCTTGTCCAACTAGCTAATATTTCTGAAGATTCAGTAAGTCATTTTTTTGCCTTTCTTTTTATTGCTAGTACCTTTCAAATGCTTCTAATGAAGAAGCATACAGGCAGAAAAACTTCGCTGGTGGTCTGTCTTTCATGAGCCAGAACATCAACTTGTGGGAAAACTCCAACTCTTTATTGACTATTCAGCGAATTTTGATGATAACAGCCATCTGAAGGTGTGTTAACTACCCTTTACTCATTATATCTGAACCTTAGGTGATATTACTTTTGCTTTGCTCTCCATAAACGCATTGGCATTTCCTAGTAGTATACTGAGAGTCTGTCCAGCTGTACATTTCCCTGAGCAACCTTAAAATTTTATCTCGTACAACAGTAAGTAGTAACTAGACTAATTTAAACCAGAAAATATTATCTTACGGTAGTTGTTGATTTTAGACTTTTTATTAGCAAATTTTCTAAAGGAATGGGACTTTTATGGCTGTCTAAGAGGTCCTCTCACATTCAATTAGTTCATTTCTGTGTCTATAGATTGAAACGTTGCTCGGAGATATATCTTCTATCTTGTGAAAATTTCGTCTCTGAACACAGATAAAATTCATGGTGTTGAGTTCAGAAGATCTTGGTGTATTGATTTTCTTTTTCATCTTCCTTTAGTGTGGTTCTGTTGCGGAAACAGTCGCATATGACCTAGTCCTGGAAGTGGCCTTGAAAATGCAGCGGTTTCAGCAAAGAAACTTGTTGTTACATGGTTCATGGAAATGGCTATTGGAAGAATTTGCCAGCTACTATGGAATTTCAGACGTCTACACCAAGCTCAGGTATACAGTACACACGTTTTTTTTATTCTAATCATTTGAGGGATATGCTATAACTCCGTTTTCTCTATCTTGTTTGATTTGTTGCTTTTAGATACTTGTCCTATGTAATGGATGTCGCTACACCAACATCCGACTGTCTCCATTTGGTACATGACTTGTTAACACCTGTCATTTTGAAGGGAAACGGCAAGAGCGCCTTGAGCCATCAAGAGGTACGTTAGTAATTATCTATAATTGTATTTTCTGTACAGATATCTGTTTCTGCGTGGATTTTGGAATTATGCGATTCTTGTCTCAAGTTAAGTGATAGATTAGCTATGACTCTAAAGCTAGCTTGTATAATGTGATCTTAATACTTGCTCAGAGAACTATAGTAGAAACGATTTTGTATTATTCACCATTGTATTCATGCCTATGAATACAATGGTGAATATGATAGTTAGACTTCACGCAATTGCTCACAGACTATTTTAAGCTTCAGACGAAACCTCGATATTAGCCAATTTAATCCTGTTTGCTGTTTCTAGTGGAAGCATAACAGTGCTGTCTGCTTATGAATCTCTTTCCTTATTTATGCTTTCAACAGAATCGGATCTTGAATGAAATAAAGGATCAGACTGAGCAGATTCTGAAACTGGTCTTTGAGAACTACAAATCTCTTGACGAGTCGTCACTTTCTGGAATGATTGATGTGGTCAGCTCAGCATCAGGAGTTCCAGCGCCAGCACTCACACCTGCTGTGAAATTGTACACATTACTGCACGATATCTTGTCTCCTGAGGATCAGACTAATCTTTGTCATTATTTCCAGGTATAACATACAGCCTCTCAATATTCTTACCTTACTCTTGATCCGTCAATTTTCTCATCTATGTGGCATCAATGAATTCGTAGGCAGCAGCAAAGAAGAGATCTAGAAGGCACACGGGTGAGACAGATGAGTTTGTTGCAAACAACAGCGATCCCATTTTGTGGGATACTGCTGCAATGTCGGCTGCTTACCAGAAGATGACTATGGTCTGCAAAAATGTTAAAAATGAGATCTATACTGATACTGAAATCCAAAATGAAGATATACTTCCCAGGTTAGTATGAAATAAAATAAAAAGATTATGTTCAATTATTCCAAATAATTTATAGAAAAGATATTTGAATGCTACAACAGTCAAGAATGTGCAACGTCAACAAATATTCTTTTTGCTGACCAGTCCTGATCAAGTGTAGTGGATACTGTTAGTGGGTTATGTGGTATTCACAAGCTCTATGTATTAGCTAGATGACCTAATTTTCTTCAGATATATAGTAGAAGCTTATTTTCTTTCCCTAAGCCTTTTTCCAATCTATAGATTTTTACCCAGATAGCATCACCTGTACTCCTTCATGAATTATCTACTATCTTTGAATCATTGATGTGCCATTATGGTATCAAATTTTATGTTTGAGATGTCGTAGATATGTGTAGATATGTGAACAGCACCTAAGGCCCTTGTTGCATCTTCTTGCAGCTGTTGATTTCCCCTGTGTTTGTTGTATTGTTTTATGCAGCTTTCTAGACCTTCCAAACCTATCAGCGGCTATATATAGCACTAATCTCTGCAATAGACTTCGAGCATTTCTTGTTGCATGTCCGCCCTCTGGCCCTTCACCAACAGTTGCAGAGCTTGTGATTGCAACTGCAGACTTTCAACGCGATCTTTCAAGCTGGAACATTAGGTAGGTCGTTTGGATTATATTGTATGTTGATTGTCTGTTGTTTTAACTGGTCAAATTACAGTCCTATCCAAGGCGGTGTTGATGCAAAAGAGTTGTTCCACCTATATATCATGATTTGGATTCAAGATAGACGCCTTTCACTACTTGAGTCGTTGAAACTTGATAAGGTCTGTATACTGACATTTCTGTTCTTCAGATTTTTTTTTTTTTTTTTCTTTTCCAAATCAAAGCTATGGAGAAGCAAACGTATTCACTACGCTGTCTATAGGTAACAAAAATCTTATGGACATTTTATGGGTATAATTCATGTTCGGTCCTCCACTCAACAAGCTACTGGATTAGCTTCATTGGCTCAAAACTCACTATTTCATTCTATAGATCCGGCGAAATCCACTGTTTCATCAATCAAATCCGCTGCTGATCTATATTGAAAAAGATTGTGTACTAATAGAAGCTGTTCCTGATATTAGGGAATAATATCCCACATCGGTAGTTGGAAGGGATCCTCTCTAGTATATATAAGACTTGGGCCAATCCACTCATTGCCAATTGGTTTTGAGTTGGAAACCCATATTCTAACACCTAAATCTAGCTTAGTCGCATTTCTCTATCCGCATGTCGTCCAAACTTGAAATTAACTGAGATTTAAATTCTATGGAGATTTGGAATTCTGATAGAATAAGTCATCCGAACTTCCCTCATCTCTCGTTCTGATTTCTATGTATCATTGCAAATATGTCATTTGAGCAGGTGAAATGGTCTGGAGTCAGAACACAACATTCAACAACCCCATTTGTTGATGAAATGTACACTAAGCTGAACGAAACCATCCAAGACTATCAAGTTATCATTTCCAGATGGCCAGAATATATCTTTGTTTTGGAGAGTGTAAGTTAAGCTATTACATGATGCCTTTTGATTTCACGATTGTAATAATATTGATTCTATACATCCATTGCATCTTATAAGCATACAACTTCACTTTATAGTGTTTATTTGGATTCGATAGATTTTCCATCTTGTGAAAAGGCTGACATTGATGGTGTTTCATTAGGCCATTGCTGATGTTGAAAAAGCGATTGTGGAAGCCTTGGAGAAGCAATATGCAGATGTTTTATCACCTCTCAAAGAAAACTTGGCTCCAAAAAAGCTAAGCTTCAAGTATGTTCAAAAGCTGACCAAAAGAACAGTGATTCCATATGTAGTCCCAGATGAGGTGAGCATAATGTTCTCTCTCTCTCTCCTAAATTTTTTTTAAAATGATTTGTTTTGCTGAGTGGTTTCTGGATCGGTTTGGTGCAGTTGGGAATTTTATTAAACTCAATGAAGAGGATGATTGATGTTCTACGACCTAGTATAGAGGCTAGATTTAAAGCATGGTCGTCATGCATTCCTGATGGTGGGAACGCAGCTCCTGGTGATCGTCTTTCTGAGGTGACTGTGATGCTCAGAGCCAAATTTCGCAATTACCTTCAAGCTGTGGTTGAAAAACTCGTAGAAAATGTGAGTTTCTCTTTACTCTTTTTGTTTCCTATCTGTATATAACAATGCTATGAAATAAAGAAGTTGATATATCAGAAAAAACAGAATGATTTATAGTGCATTCCTATTGGCTATTGCCATTTCTGTTCTTTTAGAAGTTTTGTTTGTTTGAAACTTTTGTCCATGTTTTGTAATCTAGTTGAATTTAACATGTTTGGAGAACCTAATTCCTTTATTATATGTTTGTGTTGTAATCTAGTTTTTCTTTTTGTCTTGTTTCAGAGCAAGCTACAAAAGACGACAATGTTAAAGAAGATTCTTCAGGACTCTAAAGAAAGTGTTGGAGAATCGGACATCAGAAGCAAAATGAATAACTTGAAGGAGCAGCTCACAAAAACAGTGAATCATGTACACTCCGTTTGTGAGACGCATGTCTTCATCGCATTGTGTCGAGGGTATTGGGATCGTATGGGGCAGGTCAGTATTTTAATGCTCTCTCTCTCTCTC
>JAKUCM010008566.1:0-23652 GCA_023374145.1 Lepidium sativum | reverse complement strand
CCTAGTATACGTAAATGAACTCCTTAAGAGATATTACATTATGATTCGACCTCATCATTCCAAATTGAAATATCATCTTTTCGTTTCAATAAATAGGATAAAGTGATATTCTATTGTATTCACTAAATTAAATCTATTGAAACATACTGGTTCCGAATGATTATGCTTACCCTTTAATTTCAGAGTTTTTTCGTAAAACCGATCAGAAAAACAGACTATATAATATATATTAGAGCCTGTATACAATTTTCAAAAGAATCCAAGGATACTCGACTACCACAAAAGCCTCCACTAGCAAACTCACGGGTTCGAGTCCCGACTTGCCTTTTTTTAGAAAATTTTAACATGTGATTGATCAGCGACTTAACATCGAATTGGTCTTAAAACAGTTGCTAAAATACAGTGTCTGCAGGGGGACTGCACTAGTAAATTACTTCTTAAGTCATAGACTAGTCACAATTTTCTGTGACTCATTTGAGTCCGATTATTTTACACATTGGTTTTATACAATGTAACCGAAAATGATAGTTCCAAAACTGTATTTTATATTGTTACATGATGGTTAGACAACATTTTTACCAATTTGGAGGGATTATTTATGATGTCTTATGTCTCGAGGAAAATACATTCAAGTATATGTAAATGAACCCCTTAAAAGATATTATACTATGACTCGATTTCATCATTCCAAATTTAAATATTATCTTTTTGTTTCCATACATTGTTTAAAGTGCATATTCTAATTGTACTCATTAAGAGATATTACATTATGATATGACATAAACCAAAAAACCCCAATAATCTCTTATATTCTATCAAGATCCTAGATTACTTCCCTTCCTCAAATTCTAACACCGAAGAAAAAGTGAATGGCTTATAACATGAAACCTCCACTAATACCATACCCTTGTGAACATCAATAGCCAGAACCTGACCAATTGATTCAACCACTAGTCGATATACTTCCTCTATTCGATATTCAAATGGAAGAGTAAACCTCACCCACAACCTTATTGTACTAGGATAATCTGCCCCTGTCATTTCCTTCCAAGGGGCATAGGAGACCATCCAACCATCAAACTTGATGGCACCATTCTGTAAAACCCGTTTTAAATCTCCCTCCTCTTTAAATTCAAACTGAAATCTACCATTCCTCAGGTTTAGACCTCTAACTTTGCCTACCAAATCCCAAAATTGTGCCATCCTAAACAAGAATGTATCAACATTCTGGTTCTGGGGATTTAGACAACGTCCCATTAGAACTTTAGAGGATATAGCCAATAAAGCGGTATTATCTAATTTTGGAATCTTTATCCTTAAACCCTTAATTGGTGACACATCACCAGCGACCGAATTTCTACTATTAGCCTGAGACATTATGACGCTACTCTTTCTAAGTATTCTAGACTAGGAACCTCTAAGTATGACTCTTCTTATTTGGAATCGTATTCTGCTAATGCTCGAGGTCTCCAACGCCTTATATAGGCTTATGAGATATGTGATAAGGTCGTATCTATCATTTATTAACGAGCTTATCTTATATAATTTAAAATTGAAAGGATAATTACAATTAAATCTTATCGTAATTAATTCAAAATTTAAACCATAAATATAAAAGAATCCCCAATTCACGCCAATAACATGAGACGATAAGCTGATTTCTTTAAACGCCCAATCAGAACACAAATACTCAAAATAGTTGCAGCTTGAATCTTCATTCTGAAACTGCGACTCAATGATTGTGGGCCTGCAATATGTAGCTTGTTCTTCTAGTTTGCAATTCCATAACCCAGAAAGTTGTATCCTTGCCATAAGATAATGAGTAACATTAATATAGCTCCCACCACATCCCTGACAGAACCCAATCCAAACCTTTATGAACCATATATAACCAAATATGAATATACCAATTAAGGAGGTTGTGTTTCAGGATAGGCCATGTTCGGCGCTTATCCAAACCTTTAAATACCAAATATACCAATCCAAACCTTTATTTCCAGGTATAGAGAGCTCCAATAGCCTCTGAATAGGCCATGTTCGGCGCTTGACACTCCAAGTGCGCTTGGTAAAACTTACTGCGTTGATGTTAATCAAAACTAGCAAGACAAAAAGGAACACGAAAGTCAGAATCATTGTGAATTCGATTCCGGTCTCATGTCTATAATCCGTCTGAATGGACTTGCATACAACGGAATCCAAACTAAAACAAATCCCGACTCCATCGTTCTGAATTTCGGTAGTAGAAATTCCCAACGATCTAAATATCTCAGAATCATCACAACAACGTTTACCGGGAAGGTAATATTATCTCGGTTAACATTCTCATTCCACTCAGCTTAATTTCTATTAGTATAGTCAAATTTTCTCAAAAATTTAACAATCGAACCCAAATCCACCATTTCTATAGCAGATTTGTACCGAAATCGCATAGATAATGACTCATTTCACCAAATCCAACCTTCAAGTTGACCCTACTCGAGCAAAGCACACGCCAAAGCAAAACAAAACTAAAAGGGAAAAACTTATCTGGAGATTCGGAGTCGTTTACCACAACCACGACATCGCTAGAGGAGAAGCTAGCCTTGCATGCGATGAACTGAAACCTCCACGGAGCAGAGCCCACCACCCCCAAAACCTCCCTCCCCGAGACACTGTGACCTCTCTGCAAGCCTCTCCTACCCACCTTACCTCTTGATTGACCAGATATGAATCTCAGGTCCGATGAGATTCCGACTCTGGATCGATTGCTTGGAAGACCAATCCAAACCCATATCAGTCTCATCCACTGTTTCGAGCCCCTTATCGTTTTCAGAAGTCGCCTACCGTAGATCGCTGCCGCCGCCGGAGACTCCACGAGCGATGCGCCGTAAATTGTTGTTAGCATAAGCTAACAAAACTAACTTATTAACATTTCTGTTTACATAATAATGCGTTAGATATTTTACTTTTGTGGTAAAAATATGCAACCAAATTTATTTATTATTCTTGAAAATTTTGAACACGATAACCATATATGTACAAACCCGACATAATGTTTATTGACTAAAAAGAAAGGGAATAGTGTAAATATTCCCAATAGTTGGCCTATCGAATATTATAAGAATTACAGATCAGATAGGCTTGAGAATGTAGTGATTTGATAATTAAGTTGTCATGACTTAAGTCTATATATTCTAACTCCTATGTAATTTTAAAATAATGAAAATATGATAAGAAACTAAACCTATGTATGGTGTTTTATGAACTCTAATGATACTTTGAAACTAAGCGACTAATTGGTATTTGAATGCTATGCGAAAAAGCCTAAGGTAAGCATGAAGCATGCGTTTAATTTAATATGAATTAATCTTATCAGTATATGTTTAATGGCGATTCGGGCTATATAGTCTATATCTTTCTTTATGAAACTATGTATATCTTACTTATGTAAAATATTGATTATTGGTACAGATTAAGAATTTCCCTTAGTTAGATGTATTTAGATGAGACTTCGAATATCATAATTTGTCTAAGTTCATTCTCTTTTTTATTCTCATTTGCTAACAATTTAATTTGTAGGTCTAAAATTATAGTAGAATTGCCTTTATAAAAAATATATGGATCCTCATTGACTTGAGAAGTCCTTTTAATCATTATATGAGTTTTTGTTGAAAAAAACATCCGACCAAAAATTATACGACAAAGTATTACCTTTTTTTTTAGTTTTCCGTTTGCATTTCCATTTTGCAAGAATTATTATGTAAACAATAATGTTTTATATCAATTTTCAATGCATATCAAATGGTAAATCTTTGTTCGAAACAGTCACTAGCTAAATAATGATTTCGAATAACTGCAAGAAAAAAAACAACAACAGTTGAGTGCAATTAATGCTTTTCCTTGTGACGAAGCTTCAATTGCTTTTAGCCAATCCACTATCTAGATCCTGGCCTTGTTGTACAAACAGCAGAACCACCAAAGAAAATGAGAAGAACCCAACTTTCTATTTGGATAAACAGAGCGTTATTACAAAGATCTGTCAAAAAATTAGCTTCAAAATACCACAAATCATTTTTAACTAAAATGATACATCTCTAGATTGAAGCCATGAAAGAAGTAAACAAATTGATCAGAACAAGATTTGTGTATAAGCTAAACTAAGTTTCATAGCTTATCATCACCAAAATGAGATTCCAAAACACATACACAAACCTATATTAACCATATCATTAAGGCTTACTTCTCAAGCCGAATCATCTATAAAAGTAACATTATTGGAGAGTTTTTATTAGAATTTCTTAAGTATTATTAAATGATTATATACGAGAAAATGTGAGTTAAAAATGTATTTTAATAATAAAATAATAAAATAAGCTAAGAAACCCATTAAAGAAAACTTTCATAGGATTTCGTAAGAGTTTTTTAAATTTTTAATAATAAAATAAGTTAAGAAACCCTTTAAAAATCCTTGATAATTGTGGTATAAGGTCTCCACATATCAACTTAGCTTTTCAATTCTCTACGCGGTAATTTCTTCTTCCACGCATCAAGATCCGGTAAATCGCCAGTGAGAGCCAACGAGCTATCGTTTCCATTACCAAGCGTAAGAACAAAGAGCTTATCTCCAAAAACCAGGCTCATGGCTTTCAATGTTTCCTCCATAACCAAACCTCCATCTCTAGCTGTATCCTCAGCTTCCACACATATTCCACCAACATTCACCATAATTCTTCCTCTCTTCTTCAACCTGCTTTTCAAATTCTTCCACACTTCAGGATCTTGGAGCTCTTTGATCACACTCCCTTTACTAAACAGATCCACCAAAATACCCGAAAACCCGGTTTTGACATTAGCGTCCAAGGCATCCCCAATGTTGATAAAAATTATATCTTTGTGGTCACTTTCGAGCTTAGAGAGGCCAAAGAACTCTCTACCAACGTCAGTTACACAAGGGTCTAATTCCCATCCATGGAGGATGATATCAGGAGGGTAAAGTTCGAGAATCAATCGGGCAGTTGAACCGGCTCCGAACTCGAGAATGCCGATGGGTCCTGGAGGTATAATCGGAGGCAAAGTAGCGAAAACGTCGAAGTAACTGTAGGTTAGGGTTTTGAGAAGGAAACAAATGCTGTGGATGTTACCGAAATTGTCGAGGAGAAGGAGGCGAGAACCGGCGAGTGGATTATTGGTCTCTCGGGAAACTTCAATGACTCTGATGTAATTATGGCGGGATCTGAACTTGGCGATCAAGTCGTTAGCTGGGATTCCATCGTCGTTGTGGGATGTTCTGGTGCGGATAAAGATTGGGTCTCACGGAGGCTTACGGCGGAGATTTAGAGTTGAAGGAGGAGAGAGGCTACGGAATTGCCGAGAAATGTGAAGTGGTGGTCGGAGAAATTGAAAAGATACAAGCTCCTTAGCCATGGCTGGCTTTTTTATGTTTGGTTTCCAATTTTTGTTTAGCTTCAGTATTGATCGGTAAAACAGTAAGTATAAGCGGAAAGAGTCAAAAAGTTCAGCTTTTGTTTGAAAGGTAATACCGTAATAGAAATGCATTCGAATAAAATTAGTTTGACGCCAAGAAGAAAAAGAAAACATAAGTTTCTCTGCATTTTTCACATCTTTTGATTTCTAACTCTGGACTGACAGGTCCAATCCTTGTGTCTGTTCCATCAATGCAGTGTATTCACAGAACTAAATACTGAAAAAACATCAAAGAATCATTCCCTAATTTGTGTCTTAAAATCTGCTTGACATTACCATATGCAAAAAGAAAAGACACTCAAGCTAAGTTTAAGATGATGGGGGATTCACCTCTGGGTTATCGTCTTCCATTTCATCATCACCGGTAGAGTCCCTGAATGTATTTAACAAGTTAAACAATGACGATACACGGGTTTGGTCGATTGGAGTAAGAGGAAGCTTTTATTACCTGTCCATAGTTTGGCCATCAAGACCTGAGAAATCATGAGGAGGTTTATCGTCTTCGTCACTGTCTGATTCATAAGTCGTAGTTCCACTCCAAATGCGAGGCTTTGGTCTTTTCTCCATGTCTTCTTCCGGCTACAGATTTAAGATTAACAGATCAAGTGAGTTGGTCTCCAACAGAACAGGACAAAACTTAAAAAGGAAAAAGAGAAGTTATGCAACAAAAGATTACTTCTTCCAAAACTCGATTGACTGGTGGTGTGTGCTGAAACTGCACACTAGGTGCGTGTATTAGTCCCGAAAGTTGTTCTAGCAACGTGTTCCTGAAATTTCGACAAGTAATTCTCTAAGTTCAAATTATCTCATTCACTAGGCAAAGTAGGTTCATTTAGCTAAATCATATGTTACATACTGAATTTCAGTCTCAAGGGACTATCATAAGCATCTTACCAAATCCCACTGGAAACCGAAATAAGGAGAAATAGAAGATATTACCTAATCTTCTCCATATCTTTTGGTGTGTTTAAATTCTCCATTGGACTTGGGTCGACATGAAGAGTATAATCTGGGCCAAAATACTCAAAATACTCATTGTATGGGAGTTTGTTGTCTGGCTCTACTCCAACCGCAACTGCAGTCTGATGAGGCAATAGAAACTACCCTTTTAAGAAAACAACTCATGTGGTTATCAAAAAGCATAGACGAAGTGCAAAGAGAGATAAGAGACCTCATAACACCAGCAACGGGCAACATTTCGAATAGTATACCCTCCGCCACCCAAGACCATGAGAGGAACGTTGTACGATCTTAAGAACCGCAGGCAATCAGCATGACCCTTGACTGATAAGTTGAAGCAACCCAGTCGATCACCACTTAAGGAGTCAGCCCCACACTGAAGAACAACTGCTTCTGGCTGATATACCTCCATAACCTTCTGGATAAGAGGTCTAAACAAACTGCGAAAACTTTCATCATCCATACCATCGTTTAATGGAACATTTAGAGCATAGTATTTTCCTTTTTCTGCCCCGACGTCTCTTATGTGACCAGTTCCTGGGAAGAAATCCCCAAATTTGTGAAAAGAAACAGTCATAACTCTATCAGTGGTGTAAAACGCTTCTTCTACTCCATCTCCATGGTGGACATCGATATCTATGTAGAGAACCCGCTGCAAGCCAAATTTGATAAAACAATGGAAGGCTCAACTTTTTGAACAATGCAATCAGAATACAAAGCAACAGAATCCAGATTAGATACAACATTATCAAGAAACTTGAAGAATCAGATGATGTAAAGAAACAAACAAAGAAGCAATACGGAAAGCTATCTACTTGGCCATGGAAACACTGAAAGGAATTTACTCAGAATGACTTTATCATAAGCAGCACAAAGTATAACTTGCAATTGTACTTCTCAGAAACATCTGAAGCACTTGACTTCATATGATAATGCAAGATTTTAAAAGCAAAATGAAATTACTAAACAAAACGAACAATTAGCAGGTGAAAGACCACAAAAATATTCGCGGTTTCTAGTAAAGTTAGGAAAATCATTCAATGAGATAAGCTTAAACCCCAAATTTTTCAGAAGAACATATACAAGTTCTTTATGAACAGCTAAGTGATGAGGTAAGCAGGAAACGAGCATATACCCTAAACATCTTGAGCAACTCCAGAATCCCTAGCACGATGTCGTTAACATAGCAAAACCCAGAGGCCTCGCTTTTCTTAGCATGGTGAAGTCCACCGCCCCAATTGATGGCGATATCGGCGTCCTGTCGGTTCAATTTAACGGCAGCGCCAATAGAACCGCCGGCGGAAGCACGGCAAAAGTCGAAAAGCCCGTCGAAGACAGGACAATCCTCGCCAACATTGAATCGCTTAAGGTTTCGTGACGCGGAAGGATCGGCCATTGATTCAGGCGAAACAGAAGCGAGAAAATCAACATACTCCGGCGAATGAAAGCGGCCAATATCACCGGCGTCGGCGAGGTTAGGGCGACTGATTTCCAAGCGACGGTGGAGGTGATAGTGGATGATTAAGCTATGAGCCATACGGATCCGATGAGGTTTCATCGGATGTCCCTGACCGTAATAGTAGTCTCCGATCGTCGGCTCGTAGAAGTAACTAACTCGCCGTTTACGACCGTCGGGTCCCGACGGCAAAGAAATGCCGCTTTCGTCAGCTTCCATCTTCCTCTTTCTCACTCAGAGTCTCTTCCTCTTCTCAAGTTTTTAACCACCAATAAAATTTTGTTGCCTGAGGTAATGTTAATGTCAACACTGCTTATATACACAAACTGGTATGTTTATCTGCATTTGTAATGAAATAAAATGGTATGTTTTTGAGAGTCACGAATACTAATACAAATAATTTACTCTACGATTTATTTTCGATTCCAAAACTAACAATCACTAAGTGGTTATGCTTCTATCAATTTCTAGAGGCTGCCAAAAAAAAGGAAATGTGTTCTAGATGTTACAATTTTTTTTGGGCGTCTGTTCTAGATGTTACATTACTAAGTACTTTTTCAATCTGTCTAATTTATTTTCGTATTACACAAAGCAAAACTAATCCACAAAACAAATTTTCATAAGGAATTTTTTGACTAGGGCATAAATTGTCTTACTTGTTGAGAAATTATGAAAAATAGTAATTTGTTAAGATATAATATTATGAAAAAGAAGAATCAAAAGCAGGTAGTAACTAAACGTTTGTTCTCTACAACAGAGATATTCAGCATAAAAACCAAACACTGGTTAAAGTATCATTCATAACTAAAGCTTTTCTAGGACAAACCATAGAATCAAAACAATGAGATTCTCTACCAAGTCCTCTTTCCACCGTGAGGCACAAAGTTTGAGGTCGATCTTGACCGTTTATCTCCAAAACCACCACCACGTCCTCCTCCTCTTGGCCGGAAGTTTCGTCCACCACCAGAACCTGAACAAGTCGATAAATATTGATTCAGATCATTAAACCAAATAGAAAGACTTGCTAAACTCATCAAATAAGAGAAGAGTAATTTTCACCTCCAAAACCAGAACCAGAAGATCGAACTAGCGCAGAGAGAGTAGGAGGTACAACTTGACCAGCTTCTTGAAGGATCTTTATAAGCTCTCTCGCAAACTTAGCATTGTCATGTGTAAAGAATGTAAATGCCATTCCTTTAGCTCCTGCACGACCAGTTCGACCAATCCTATGGATGTAATCCTCCAAGGAAGTTGGGAAATCATAGTTTACGACGCATTTGATGTCCTTCACATCTGCAAAAAGAAGAAAAAAGGAAGAAAAAACAAAATTGAGAAACAAAGCAAAGACAGGTCGATATGATCTAAAATGCAGGAAGAACACAAAAAATTGTTTGTGTATATGATTTTGGTATTCTAAAGCCTAGAGGAAGGAGAAGAGAGAGAACAAAAACCCCTTATCCCTACAACTGCAGATCTGAAAAGATCAAGAAACTAAGAGCAACACATTTTTCCAAGTAAATGTGCCCACCTTAACGTGCAGGGATAAGGAGTGTGTGACGGCGTTAAACACTATTAATGCAAGCGGGTGTCAGTCGCCCAGGCTGCTCAAAAACCAATCAGCTCCGTGCCCGGGAGATGGATGCAGGAAACAAATTCTTCAAAGCTCCCCTTTTCTTCCTATGTGCTTTTCTCTAACACCAGAGGAAACTGTGGAAAGCGGCAGCCAGGCGACTTTTGTGTTTATCTTTTAACCCCAAGAAAATGAAAAGGTCTAATCTAATTCTCTCCTACTGTATCACATTTATCCTACCAAGTCCCCTTGCTGCTACATCAGTTGCAGTCATTATCGGGCTTCTTCCACTTCTAAATTCTGATAAAACTCGGTCCCTTTCCGATTGGGTCTTGTCACCATGTATAGCAAGAGCTGGCCATCCGTCCATTCTCAATTGTCTAGTCACTTGATCACACCCCCTCTTTGTCTCCACAAATATTAGGATTTTACTCCCATCCATTAACTGTTTAAGCAGTGCAAGGAGCCTAACAAACGGAAAAAAAAAAGCATAAGCATCATGTCATAACATATATATCTAAATGGTTTCTTCTCTAGTTATTCAAAAATACATATAAGAACCTGGAGTATTTCTCTGGCGTCGGTACAATTTCGATTACTTGGTTAATAGACTGGTTAGCTTTTAGATCTGCTGATCCAATAATGGCCTATGAAATAACAACTATTTTCAATGCACAAAATAAACATTCCCTGCTTTGTTCAACGACAGTATACTCAATTGTAATAAGTTAAACAAGAGATTTAGTAGACCTTATATGGATCTCGTAGAAACTGCCTGGCAAGAGATTCAACTTCTCGTGGCCATGTTGCACTCCAAAGAAGAGTCTGTCTATCAGGTCGAATCTATGAAAAAGGTACAATCTCAAAAAATGTTGTAGTGGTTCTAGTTTAACAAAAGAAAGATAAATTGAGTAGAGAATATCTATCGACTGAATAACATTGGTCGAGCACCCTTTCGTTAATGACACTATATGATAGCTTTTGTGGTGTACAAGCATACCTGAGTAATAATCTTTCTGATTTGGGGTTCAAATCCCATGTCTAACATTCTGTCAGCCTCATCCAGAACAAGGTAAGTCACTCTCCTCAAATTAGTGTGTTGGCACTCCAACATATCAATAAGACGACCAGGTGTAGCAATTACAATCTCAACACCTGGAGAGTCAATTATGATTCATAAATTTTAATGTTCCATCCAAGAACCAGAGGTGAAAAGCTACAAAAATGATATAAAATAAAGACCTCGTCTAAGATCGCGAATCTGAGGTCCTTTAGGAGCACCACCATAGATACAAGTACTTCTAACACCAGATCGCAACCCGAATTTCCTTGATTCTTCTTGAATCTGAACAGCTAATTCTCTTGTGGGTGCTAATATTAACACGATGGGTCCATCATCTTGACCTAAAACACACCCCAGCGAAGTAAACATATGCTCCCATAAATATGCAGCTAAAATCCAACAATCACTAATGTCTAGTTATATATACTCACCCAATCGAGGTTGCGCACTTACATGAACCAACGCTGGTAACAAGTAAGCCAATGTCTTACCAGAGCCAGTCTCAGCAATACCAATTAAATCCCTACCCTTCAAAGCCATCGGCCATCCCTGAGCTTGTATTGGCGTGGGCTCAGTAAATCCCAATTTAGCAATTGCGTCCAGAATATTATCTAACAGATGACAAAGGAACCCGTTGAACCTATAATTCAACTACGATAAGAAGTAAAGTAGCAAAAGTCCTTTCCAGGAACAAAGCACACTTGCTCTCAAAACACATCACTTTTGACCGATCGGATCAGTACCTGGAAAATTAGCATCTTGGAACATCTTAATAGGCTTAGGAACATCACGCCCTTCAACGGATATATCCCTATCGGTTCTATACATTGCAACATCTTCTCCGGTCATCGCCTGAACAGCAGGACTCTCGACGTAGAAATTCTTCTCAAAATGGACAACATCACCAAAATTCTGCTTCGGGAGAGAAACGCTATCTAGCTCTCTCTTATTCGATCCACCACGTCCTCCTCCCCAATTCCCCCCACCGCTGCCTCCACCTCTTTTATCTACATATTGACCATATCCGCCTCTTCCGCCGCCGCGACCAACAGAGAAGCCACTAGTTGGTGGCTGGAAAGATGGGTACCTACCAGAGCCTGATCCTTCACGCGCCATTACAGGAGATGGTCCATATCCACCTCCACCACCGTACCGTGGGTTGTACGGTGCAGCGGAAGGATCCATTGGCTGAGACGGGCCAACTGGGGCGCTAAAGTAGCACAGAGAAAAAAATGATTTTATAGATCCAAGGAAACGGCAAAAAGGAAGAAATTTATCGACGGATTACACTTACCCAGAGCGTTGGCGATACGAATTCGGATCAGCAAATCTACGATCATACGAGCTCATCGTATTTTCAGATGGTTAGGTTTTTCCTTTGTTCTCTTCCTCTACCTCCTTTAATTCTCTACTGCGTAACTTGGAATCGAATATGATGCAAAAGAGAGGAGGAGGATAGTGTAGGAATTCACGACGAAAACCCGCAAAGGAACAAAAGCTAAGATATTTTAAGATTCTTTTGGACAGTAAAAATTCCCAAATTAGAAACCCTAATTTTTTTCCACCATAGTTTTTTTTTCCTATTTTTAGCACGAATTTAGTTAATTTTGCTGCAATACGAAATGGGCCGTGACTGACACTTAATGGGCTACATAGAATGGACAAAAACAATGTTGATGTCCATTTTACTGAAGATTTTGGAGGTTTTAAGCTCAAGCCTAGCAGAGTCTGGACTTGGAAGTCTGAAATAGAATATTTGCACAGAATCAAATTTTATAAAATCTTAGAACTTAAGATGGTATTTTTGAGACCTATTATCTACGCCAATCCATGAAAATTATCATGTGTATGGGTTTTGGACTATTCCATTATTTCCATATATGCTATTTTATAAAATTGAGAAAATTATATTTCTCTGAGATGACTCATAATTTCTATAAGTCATCTTACTATATGGGTGATTCAGTTGTAACAAATACCAATAAATAATACGGGTCCAACATAAGATCTAGCAATTGACAATATAGTCCTAGGAGAATTGTCAATTGAGCTCCTGAAAAGAGAATTTTGTTACAATTGTCAAAGTAATCAATAAATTTGATATAAATATATGATTAATTAACATTGAAGAGACAGCTAAGATGGACCGAATAATCATTCAATATTTACATACCTTTGAGAATCAACCTGAACTTACTTTAGCAAATGGGCATAACCGAACTAATTAATTGAACAATGTTCCGTTATTCAATAACGAAAATAGTCCACAATGTTCGTAGAATGAATTTTCCATATTTTTAATACGCGTCAGTTCCGCTGTGACGTCACGCGCTGCCTATAAAAGCCATCCACCGAAAGAAAAAAATTCACTCAGAATTTTGAAAAGGACAAATAAAACCATGACAATGGTGGCTGTTGACTATAGCGAGAAGAACGGTGGAAGTAATCTCAAGTTTCTATGCAGTTACGGTGGTAGAATCCTCCCTCGTTCCACCGACGGGAAGCTCCGTTACGTCGGAGGTCTCACCAGAGTACTCTCCATTCATCGTTCTATATCTTTCTCAGGTTAGTCTCCAATTTTGTTTAAGACTCGCTTCGATTCTGCATTGGAATCATTACTCTTTTGCTTGATTCGACTCAGATTTGATTTCAATTTCGTTTGTTGTTCAACAGAGCTGATGGTGAAATTGTGTGAATTCTGTGGATACCCCGTTGATCTAAGATGTCAATTACCGAACGACGATCTCGAGACTCTAGTCTCCGTCAAGTCCGAGGAAGAACTAGCGAACGTCATCGAGGAGTACGATCGTGTTTCCGGATCTAAAATCCGAGCCGTTTTATCGCCTCCGAGATCTTCGCATAGACAAGAGTCTCCACTGTCTTCAAGCGGTGATCGATCACCGATATCGCCGTTCTCCGTCACGCCTTCACCGCCAAACTCTCCATCGCCGGCTTACGGAAGATATCTACAATATCGGTATTGTCTAACAGATCTTCCTAGAAGATTCAATCATAGATCCGATGAATCTATCTGCTATGCGTGTCGTGTACACAAAGACTCTATGCTCATCTGGCATTGACGGAGATTGGAAAACAAAAAGAACGGCATATACGCAAAATTAGATACGATGATGACGATGAACAAACAGAAAAAAATACTTAAAAACTTAAGGAAATTGGGATTTTAATTTTAGGTTCTTTGAATTTCTACAATGTGTTGGTTGTTTCGTGAAGAGAAGAATAATTTTCTTTTTACAATTTCGGTTCGGAGACGTGAACCGACGGAGAAACTATTTTAGACGGAGAATTAAACCGGACGTTAGTGGCCGTTACTAACTGGTGGATTTGCCGTTACGGCGTCTTTGCACGTACGACGTTCATTTTACAATACGTTATACGTGGCAAGTACTTAGAAGACAGACATCTCGTGTCGACGTAACACGTGTTGTGTCTGATGTATTTGTTACCTTGACACGTGTTAGCCTTTCGTATTCCTTAACGAGGTTCTTTTTTCTCTTTTTGCTTGTTTGATAAGTATATCGTTTTTGATATTGTTTTAATATAATTTTGTTAATATTTGCTTCTTTTTTCCCTGTCTCATCAGGATTAGAGATTGGACATGAGATTTACTGACACGGAATTCGTTTGTTGAGCTGATCCAAAGTTTCGTCCTACCTGAGGAAAAAAAACAGAACCATGGAAATTTAATAAGGAAATATCGAAAAATAGGAAAATAAAATTATTATGTTAATTTTTTGACTTCCACATTTTTCGCAACTTGTTGTGAATGGGACAGACTAAGGAGTAGAGAATGATGAATTAGGTGAGCAACTTGTCCAAATTTAAAACTTTGGAACTCCACAAAAAAATATTCAAAGTTGTTCAATGAATATAATTTGGACTTTGGAGTAGCAGTACCCACATATTTTTGGTTTCGACTATTCCAATTTATAAATTGTTGTTGACTTCAACCAACAGACACAGTCCATATAAATTGAGCCACTTAAAAGAAAAATAAATTCAAGAAAATGATCTGACCTTTTGAAAACAAAAATATATATATTTCATATTTTTTCTTTTTTGGTGAAATATATATATATATATATATTTCATTTTCTTTCGGCCAACCTATGCATACTTATTCAACACCAATTTAGTCATGCGTTTGATAAAATATATTATAACCTGTTAGTATCCACTATTATTAAAATAATTTGTTTCTATTATATCAAACATTTGTTTAGCTTAAAGGTATTTAGTTATTCCAAAAATGTGTAAACAAAATTGCACTATTTTTTCAAGTATTTTAAATCCTCGAACCTTTTTCAATAACACCCCTTGGCCTTTTCAGTGTATTAAATTCAACACCATGAAATTGGGGCAATGAACTATGAATATCCACGACTAACATATAGAGTCAAGAAATGGCTCACAAAGTCAGAATTACAGTGGTTTTAGCTCAAGAGAAAGTTTAAGATAGCAGGTTTGAAATTTACGCTACTTCCATCAGTAAAACGCTTTCTGGTTTTTCAGTGTCTGAGATTTTTAGCCGGTCTCTTGCTCAAACTCTTCACCATCTGATTCGTCTGCATTGTCTGCATCATCATCCTCTACTTCATTATCATCCTCTTCTTGATGGTTGTCCGCCACTGGCTTACCAATCACAGGTAAAGCAGGACTCATCTTTCTGATCTCGTTGCACTGCACCAAACCCAGACAACATGAATTTACTCATATTTCTCTTAACACTCACCAGCAACAACAATGAACTGACAGGTAACTCCTATCTATCTCACGATCTACTATATGAAGAACATAGAATTACAGGAAACGTCATATGACAAGGAGACCGATGGTAAAATTAATCTTCTAGTTTAACAATAGTTTTCAGGTGACCTCAAGTCCCCAATTAAAACATCGACTTTTCCTCTATGCTTCTTACATTTCTTTTTCTAAGTGATTCAGTAAAAAAATGTGAACCAGTTTTAGAACGCTGTCAAAGTTTCCATGCACCAGTAGACTCAAAGTCTATTCCATAGTAAACCTAGAAACCAAAAAGCCAACTCACGGATCATCTCTGTCTTCTTCACAATTCTACGGGTCTAACACTACAAGAATCAAGTCAGATGAACCCATGCCTATATCCATGGAGTCTAAATTGAAAAAGAAAAAGAAACCACTACAGCATAAAGTATGTTGTGTAGAGAAGAAATGAGCTTGCCTAAAAGCAAATTCATCGCCACGGATCAAAAGCGATGGATAATTTATCTTCAGATTATCAACAAGTTAAGAAGAAATCAATTATAGTCTCTATCACAATAAAAATTTCACTGAATAAACCGTCAGAAGAAACGACCTAGTTCCAAAACACAGAAGTTATCAATCAAGATTCTCACTCAAGCATCAACCTTTAACAAAGGAAGGATTCTCACTCAAAATCAGCTCGAATTCATTAAATCAGAGAGTTGAAATTCGCCAATTATGTTTCAGTTGACACTTTTAAACTCTGAAAATTTCCAATCAGATTCCGAAAGAGAGGGTAAAGAAATAAAAGAAGGTACCTTTTCTTCAAATTCAGCTTCTTCCATGGCGAGAAGAATCTCCTCATTCTGCGGCTGAGGCCACTGTAACGGAAGCAAATACGATACCGGAATTGTCTTCGTGGATGACGGAAACTGGCTCATCAACGTCGGAAACTGTAACATGATTCTCTCCCTTTTTCTCACTAAGGAAAATGGAGGATTAGAAAAACAAAAATAAAGAACGAAGTCCAGCTAACTAAAACGCTGCGTATTATTGAAGCACGCAAGAACCCAGCACTATTATTGGGCTTTGATCTGTTTTTAGCACATTTTAGGCCCATTGTCTTTCTTTCTTTTCTTATTTTAGGGCCCATCCTCTTAAACAGTAGTTTTCCAAAGGTGTCCTCGAAGACAGTGAAAGTATCATTGTCGCATCCATTAATCACTGTTAATAAATACAGTTAAAGCATTTTTGCTAGATTTCTTGGGCCCCTACTTTTAGATATCGTGTTTATTACGCGAAGGCCCATTGGGCCACTTCCTAGCAGCCACGCGTGTTGTGGTTTTGAACTAGCACCAAAAATAAATAGTGTGCATTTGAAACCGTATTTACTATGACTGTGTCGTCATTTCGCGAAACATGTGGAGCGATGTAATGTAATAATGTAGAAACGAATCTAATTATAGACAAAATATTGACTTTCACTTTTTATTAATATATGGGAGGTGAATAGTGGTAAAAGCTGTACATTGCGTAAAAAACTTAGGGTAAAATGAATAAAAACTCACATTTATAATTCTAAAAGGCCAAACACACCTTTATAAAGGTTAAACCTTTATAGTTTTTGACACCCATTTCCTGTGATAAAGAAACTTTGCATGCGGGAATATAACTATACGGCTTTGCTTCTCAAAACGACACACAAACCTCTCTTTATATCACTCTCTCAAACACACACATACAACAATACAATCTCTCTATATATAGATTGTTTGATGTTGGTATAGATTTGAAGTTATATATGGAAACCATGTTTCGTGATTCAGATCATCAGCTGAAGCTTATGTTTTTGATCTTGGTGCATCTCGATGAGATTGATGATGATGACGACGACGATGATGATGGAAGCTATTGTCATAGTTAAGTTAACTTGAGGTCCTCGACTCCATTGATGAAGCAAAATGGGGAATAAGCAGTACTGGTCCGATTGATCTCATTTTCAGGCTTGTATATGTACGTATCTTTATAATAAATCAATGTTGTTCGATGTTCTAATTGCTTACGTATGTATTCTCGCATGGTGTATGGTAGTAATTAGTAACTATGCTGATTTTTCTTGTTTGTCAACAAAAATTCACAAGTTAATTATCGAGTCTTAAATTATATTTTACTGTATTCTACATTATCCAATCATCTATAATAAACTCTCAGCATCTACTCAACTCGTCTTCGCCTATACTGAAGTAGATGCAACTCAAAGATAGTGATTCACCTTCCCGGATTCTTATATCCGGATCTTTGGTGACCCGTTTCAACTTAACAGATATTTGAAACAAAGAATCTGCTTCTCCTAGAGTTTTCACTCTTCCTTTGCAACATCCGAATACTCTGATTCTTTTAGACTCTTATATTGCTTTGATTTTGACTTCACATTTAGGATCTGCTATGCATAATTTGAATAATTTAATTTTTAATGCAAAATATAGATTTTATGAAAGAGAATATAAGAATTATGAAAAGGAAACATCGTTCCTAGTTTCCATGTATTCCAAAAGTGTAGTCAGTGTTTCGATTGATCTTAAAGACTTTTGTAGGATTAGAAAATTTCGCCAATTCATTTTTCTCCTCTAGCGTATTTGTTGGTGTGTTTCTTCCTTCGTAGCAACTACTCTTTTTCCCTGACATTCTTAGCTTTTTTGTAAATGACATAAGAGCATCACGTAGTTTTTTAAGAAGTTTCTCATCAAAATAATTTAAAATAATATGTAATTAATGTTTTTGAGAAATTTTGAAAAACACTTTAAAATTATTTTTCAGTGATCAAGTTGTAATTCAATTCGGCTCAAGTCATTTTCATGTTTCTACAGTTTCAAAATTTAATTTTTATTCGGTATCAAATTATTTTGATAGATTTTGGTTTAGGATCACAATTTCACATGGTTTTAGTTCAGTTCAAAACCATTTAATTTGGTATAAAAATTATTCAACTCTCATTATTTTATATTGTTGAATGTTGAGCTAAATTAATATTTTCGACGATAGTTGTTAAAGCCTACAAAAAGGTGGTTTTTGGTTTTTATTTAGTAACTATTAGAAATATTTTAAAACTAGTGTTATAACAAATAATGGATTTAACGAAGTTCTACAGTTTTAGTTATGAATTGAACCTTACAATATAGTTATTGACAAAAAGAAAAATTAAAAAACTTATCAAGATGTAAATGATTGTAAGTTGAGTGGGGGTGGTGGTCTAATGAATTTTTATTTAGGAAAAATTTGTTATGTTAATTTAAAGTTTATGATAGAGATCAATTTTTCTTAAATGCGAAATTATTAATCATTGTTATTTAGTTATCGGATATCTAAATCTGGATTGCATGCAATTCACGTAAAGATTGATTTGACTTTCGACCGAGTCTTATTCGGTTAACAAACAAAAAAAACATGTAAATGTTTGGGATGTGGTGAAGAAAAAAAAAATCGGCAGCTCCAAGAAATTAGGACGACGCATTTATTATCGAAACCGGAAGACATTAACTGTGTAGTTAATCGTTGAATCAGAGTCACTGCAGAAATCAACTAAACGTTTCAAACAATCTACCATTTCTGTCTTTTTCTCACAATTGGATTGTTGTTTGCTTGACCTGTTCCTCCTTCGTCTACATAAACACACTTGCCTATATATTATCTCTGCAGTGAAGAAGATTTGGAACACGGATTTTTCTTGGTCTCTCTAACTCTTAATAACTATGGCGGACAATCAAAGAAGAATGAGCTTCTTCAACTTCTTTCTGTTCTCTTTGTATCTCTCATGTCTCTGTTTCTCTCCGGTTCTTTCATTGGCACAGAAACTCAGCTTCGGTGTAAACGGCGAGTTCAAGATACTTCAAGTAGCTGATATGCATTTTGCTAATGGTGCTATGACTCAGTGTCTCAATGTTCTTCCTACAGAGAAACCTCACTGCTCTGACCTCAACACTACCCTCTTCATGTCACGACTCATTGCCGCCGAGAAACCTGATCTCATCGTCTTCACCGGTAACAAAATTTGCTTTTTTTGAACCTCAAGTTGATGTAATTTTCATCATAGCTATTGATTACTTTATTTGTGGGAGAGGGTTTCAATTTCAGGTGATAATATATTTGGGTCAGATGTTAAAGACGCTGTGAAATCGCTAAACGCTGCTTTTGCTCCGGCGATTGCGTCTAAAATCCCATGGGCTGCTGTTTTGGGAAACCATGATCAACAATCTACTTTGACACGACAACAACTCATGGAACACATTGTGAAGCTTCCCAACTCTTTATCTCAAGTGAATCCTCCTGAAGCTGCTCATTACATTGATGGGTTTGGTAATTACAATCTCCAAGTCCATGGAGCTTTTGACTCGAATCTACAGAACAAATCTGTTCTCAATCTGTATTTTCTCGATAGTGGAGATTACTCTAGCGTTCCTTACATGGGACTTTATGATTTTATCAAAACTTCTCAGCAGTTTTGGTTCCACCAGACTTCAAAACGACTCCAGGTATGTATCAATGATGAACAATCTTTCTTTTTTTTTGGTCTCTACATTGTTGTTCTGAGTCTTGGTTTTGTTGATATCTGTAGATGAAGTACAACGCAAAGCCTAATCCTCAACAAGGTGTAGCTCCAGGACTAGCTTACTTCCACATTCCATTACAGGAGTTTAGGAGTTTCGTCTCACCAAACGAAACCAAAGGAGTGAGACAAGAAGCTACATCTTCAGCTTCTACAAACTCTGGTTTCTTCACGACAATGGTAGCTAGAGGAGATGTGAAATCTGTGTTTGTGGGTCATGACCATCTCAACGACTTTTGTGGTAACTTGATAGGTATGAATCTATGTTATGGTGGTGGATTTGGATATCATGCTTATGGTAAAGCTGGTTGGGCGAGAAGAGCAAGAGTTGTGGTTGCTCATTTGAATAAGAAGGGAAAAGGAAAATGGGGTGATGTGCAATCGATTAGAACTTGGAAGAGGCTTGATGATAAGCATCTCTCTCTTATTGACTCTCAGCTTCTTTGGACCAAGACTGCAAACTGATCTCTTATGTTTTGATCTTTCGATCTACCAAATGTTCGGTGTAGATAGAAACGAAAAACCATACAAACACCTTCTTATGAATACTTTATAAGTTTTGTTTGAGGCAAATACAAAGCTGCAATGATTTGCTCATATCTATATTTTTAATGTTTCGAAATTGTATAATACCGTTTTGTTTAAATAATAAAAACTCCATATCATTGTTTATGTTATCAATTGGATTCTATAGTTTAAATCGTTGATTAGTCTGTAATAAATAATTATTTAATAAATGTATTGTGACAGAAAGCTCGTATAGCTCAGTGGTATTGTGTTCGATCCTGCGTGTGGGCACTTTTTGGGGTTTTTGATCCTTCATTTTCAGATCAACGCAAAAACGGCGACGTTTAGGTTTTAAATCTCCCGTCATTTAATTCGGTAAGGTCCAAAACTGAAATCTTCTCTGGAGTCGTCCTCGTGACTCGTGTGCGACGAGTTTTCTGGTTTTCTAGGGTTTTGAATGTGCAATGGCGAATCTAATGCATAGATTCTTAAAGAACAAATCTTGCTTCAATTCAATCCAGAGGCTTACTACTCCTTCTCTCTTTACGTACCAGAAGCCCTTCATCAACAATATCGAATCTGTTTTTGAGAAACCTGCTCCAGTTTCTATTGCTAACCCCGTGATTATAGTCTCTGGGAATGGAGCCAATCAATCTATGAGATTTTATCCTAGTTTCTCCATGGAGTTGCTCTTGAATCCCAAAACGAATCAAGGTCTGGATCTAGCTGAAAAAGAATCGTTGGAAGAGGAAAACGAGAAGGAAGTTGTGATTTACGCCGATAGTGTGAAGAAGAAGAGGAAGAAGAAGATGAACAAGCACAAGTACAGGAAACTCAGGAAACAGCTTGGACGCAAGTCGTAGAAATTTGCTGCTTGATCCCTTTTTTTGCTATTCCGGTGAGAATTTTAATCTCTCGCATCTTTTTCAGGTTTTCTATGTCTTCTTAATGACTGCAATTCAAAGATCATTTCTTTTCAAAAAAGATTCCTTCTTGGATTAGCTTTACGATTCCGAATTTCAGATTACATTTGCATTTTTCATTAGTCTGTGTTGATCGTTTGTTAGTCCACAAATTTCGTAATAAAAAATGAACGCAATTCGTACACAGTTGCTGTGAGTTAAGTATTTATGATAACTTGTACTGTTTAAATCCTTCACGAGTGCTGAAATTTGGAGATAAAAGATATCTATGAGTTTGTTTGTTAATTGGATGTTCCAAGTTTGGTTTTTTTTTTCATATCTCTGTAACTTCCACAAGCTTAGATTAAATATCATATTATTTGTTTGTCTAAACGACTTGAGTGTGCATTTTTCATGTTTTACTTGTCTGGAGACGGACCACTAAGGATAGTTGAACCCAGGTTGATTCTAGTGCTATGTGTTACAATGAGATTACTCCTTAAAGCTCTGACTGGAATACTTTAATCACATGGCATTTGATGGAATCTTTGAGTTGATGAGTTAGATAAAGAGGATACGTTTCTATTTTATTTGTGTAGGTAGAAATGGCTTAAGATTCATCAAACCCCAAAAGTGCAGAGTTTGCAGACATAGTTACTCTTTAGGGATTATGATCTTAAAGAACATTGACTTAGGAATTTGAATCAGTTAGAGGGATTTTTCCATTGCTGTTAGAGATCATATCCATTCTTTCTCGATGAAAGAAAGCATCGTCCTCTGATTGCCATTCCAAGATGATTAAGTTTATGTAGCTGAATGGATTTGTCTGATTACTTTGTGTTTGTCTGAAGTTAGAGATCAATCAGGTTTTACTCTGTTTTTTCTTTTCCCATTTGAAATGGATATTTTAGTTGACTTCATCAATTTATTAAGACGACAAATAAGCAAAACAAAGGAGAAAGTTTTCAATTACTTTTGCTATAAATTTCACTTCATTGGTTCTAATAACAATAAGAAAAACTCTCGAGATTCGTCACAAGATACTAGATCAATATTCTTAAGACTCTGAAGTTAACACCTAAGAATGAAGGTAACACCTAAGAATGGATTCAACGGGAACATATGACGCTGATAACAAAATTTTACTTTATTTCTCAAATTCTATTATACTAAAGTGTTGATATAGTATAATAGGTGTCAAACTAATTGGGAGGATAAGTAGCATTCAAGATGCAACTAACTATTTTAATCAAAGCCAATCAGAGTAAATATTTTCTAGCAACATAAATTAATCAAGCATAAATTGAATTGAACATAAAAGTAAATAAAGCAAATAACGATAATCAGAATAAAGACAGAACAATTCAACAAAGAATAAAATCGTAAGTAAAGCAAGCGAAGGGTGATGAGAAAACAAGTCATTGAGGAATGAGTATCATGAATCAACATATCATTTAAATCAACTAGGCGCTTGACAACACTCAATGGAGCATACCTCTAGGTGGTAAGTTCACAAGACATTGAGTCCACTCTCGTGGCAAACAAACTCGATTAAGCTATTAACAGACCTTATCGCCATAGACGTTTGACAACTTAACTGGCACGAAGAAACAACTCACTTCGAGTCGATTCACACCTCAGACGTTCAATCTCAAAAGCTAAGAGTGTGAATCTCTGAACTTAGTTCGGTCAGACATTCTACCAAACACCTATCGGGTGTTAGATCGTCTAAGAACATGTTTTAGTTGATCAAGATGAAACAAATGATGAAAGCACCAAATCAGATGAGATCTAAATTTTCGTAACTTCAAGAAACCTAGAAAACTTAATATCCACGTCAACCAAGCCCATTCTCAAGGGTCCTAGGTAAACTACTAAGAAATCATAACATAGACATTAACAATGAAATTCACCGCAAATGACATTAATGATAAACTTGAAATAATATGATAAACAAGAATAAAAGAAAACAAAATTGCATTCAAAACAAAACCAGAAGGTTTTTGCGTCTCGTGATTACAAAGAAGAAAATGGTTGTTGAAAAAGTTGTTAAAACTTAAATGTGTTTCTGGTAGAACTTAGAGTATTTATACAGAACTCAATCAAACCTTGAAATGATTCGGCCCATTATTAAAGTAGCTTGTGAAATTCGGCCCATTGAGGGAAAACGGAAGTGCTAGGCTCGACTTTGGCCATAGGCGGATGATGGACTCGAGACGTCACTTGAGTGTCGCGGTGGACTCGACCTGCGGCTCGAGAGGGCACTCGAGTGTGTTCTCCGCTCGACTTCTGGCTCGAGCTGGCACTCGAGTTTTGGCCTTGCTCCAGTCTGACTCCAAGTGCTGCTCTTTATACCTCTTTGTCTCCACTTGTTCTCTCTCTTTT